>JAJJLH010002329.1:0-26398 GCA_023806865.1 Isotricha sp. YL-2021a | reverse complement strand
CTCTTGTTTTTATTTATTCTTTTTATTTTAAAATGTCGAAGAATTTTTCTTTAAGTTTTTTTTATAAAATTAATTAAAATTTTATAAATATATACCCAAATATTTTTATCTAATATATTATTTTAAATATAATTATCAAAAATATCAAAAAATAATAAATAAAAAATAAATACATATATATAATTTAATTTAATAGTTTGAAATTATTTTTAAAAATATTTAAAATAAAAAAAATAAATGGATAAGGATGAAAAAATTCAAAAAGAATTAATAAAAACAAGAAAAGGAAATAAAGAAGACAAAAGGCAAATGATAAGAAAAAATATGGAAAAATCATCAAGATTATTAGATAATTATTACAATCCTAAAATACATAAAAATTATTGGAAACCTTCTGGAACATTTCATGAAAAACGTGAAGTTTTATCAAATGATATAATTAATTACAATGATTCAAAAATAAATTCAAACGAATCAAAATCTCAAATTCACTTTTTAGAATTTGACTTTATGGAAAATAATGATATAATAGTAATAATTGAACATTGTTCAAATTGTGAAGAACATTTAACTCATACACAACATATTAATGATATATATAAAAGATATTCTAAATTAATGCAAAAGTCAATTTCTTTAAGATTCCCTTTTATAAAAATTTACTTAAAACCTATTGAAGATACATCAAGTAGATTAGGAGCTTTTGAAATTCAATTAGGAATGAAATTTAATGATAATGTAGAGATTATTAGTCTTTTTTCCAAATTAAATACTGGAAATTGGCCTACTATAAATTATATTTTAAATAAAATTTCTAATTATGTTCCTGTTTTTAATTTAAAATGCTTATTATTTGATATTGAAAAAGGTATTGAAACTGATTATGGGAATATAAATTCTAAAAATGATTTAATATTATTAGATTCTAAATTTGAAAATATTAAAATAAATTTATATTCTTTATTAAATGAACAAATTGAATATAATTGTATTGAAGCTGCAGATTCATTAGATATAATTTTTAATCCAAAAAGAAGAGCTGCATTATTAGAAGAAAATCAAAATTCTCAAATGTTAAATCCAACAAATAATAATAATAATAATTTATCAAGACCTTTAACAACAAAATCAAATAGATCTAATTTAAGTTATAATAATAATAATAATTTAACTAATAATATTAGTAGTAATACATCAAGGATTTCAAATCATAATACTTTAAATAATACTAATAATAAATTAAGTTTTTCTAATAATAATTCAATGATTAATCAAAATATAAAAAATGATATTATTGAAGATTTAAATATTGTAAAATCACTTAAAGGAAAATTACTTAGTTCAGGTTATACTGATAAAGAAGGTGTATTAATTTTTGAAAATGTACCTTTTGATTCATATTTATTAGAAATTGAAAGTTCTAAAAATTTTTTAAGTTGTGGGTTTATTGTTCAATTTAATCAAATTTATTCAGTTCCTAAATCTAATGATCCAAAAGAACTTTATACTTTAAATAAAACAATTGGAATTAGAAAACAAATAAATTCTTATTTAGAAGTTTTTATTTTTTCAAATAAAAATAATGATGAAGATATGGAATTAATTTCAGATGCAAAAGTTTCTATAATTAGAAAATTAAATGAAGAAGAAATATATTCTGGACATGAAGAAACATATCAATTAAATGAAAATCCTAATATTAAAGGAAGATATGATATTGTTATTCCTCCTGGGAATATTGAAATTAAAGTTTATAAAGAAGGTTATAATTCTGTAACTAAAGAAATTGAAGTTAAAAGTGGAGAAAATAAAATAAATATTGAATTAATATAAAATAATTAATAAATATAATTTTCAAATTTAAAATAAAAAAATATAATATAATTATAAAAAATATTTTAAATATTATTTTGAACAGTTTTTTAATTTTAAAGATTGAATTTGACAATAAAAATATTTAATTTTTTATATTATTTTTTTATTTTTTAATAAATACATTTTAATTGTTAAGAACAATTATTAATATAAATTGAATATTTTATTACTACTTTTGTTGAACTCATCGTTATTTATTTTAAATTATTTTTTTTTTTCAAACACTTTAATTTAAAATATTTTATTTGAAAATATTTTTATTATCTATAAAAAATAATAGTTTTTAAACAATTATTTATTTATTTTTTAAATTTATTGTTTTACTAATGATAGCAGGTGGTCTTTGAGAAATGAAAGAATTATTTATTGTACCATTTAATGAAATATCATTTCCTGCATTTGAAAAAGTATTGTTTACTAAATTTTTATCAAATTCATCAACACTTAAATTCAAATATTTATTTGATGATTTTTTAGTAAAACTTTTCTTTTTATAAATTTTTATTTTTGGATTTTCATTCAGATATTTATTTATTATTTGCTTATTATTAGGATTATTCATTTTATCAGTTGCACTAACATAATTAATAAGAGAGTGATTACTTTCAGGATAATTAGAATTTTTAGTTAAATTCAAAGATAAAGCATGATATAAAGTAAATAAATATTTATGATTAAATCCTTTATTTAAGAAAGTAATTAGCATATTTGAATTTAAATCTAAATTACTTTTAAATAAATACAATAGGATTAATCTATAATAAAATTTACCATAAACAATTTTATTTATTGTTTTTAATAAATTTATTATTTTTTTTTTTTTAAATGGAATTGATAATTTTTTACTAATAATCCCATCAATATTTTTTTTTATTCTTAACCATTTATGTAAATATCTTCTTAATTTATTAAATTTTTTATATAATTTTAAAAGAATCATTTTTCTTTTCATTTTATTATTTTGATAATTTATAATTTTAATAAAATATCTTTCCAAATGAAAACTCAAAATTTTGATTAGAATATTTGGTAAAAATTTTTTTGAATAATTAATTAATATTTGTTTTGTTATTTCTTTTTCTTTACATTTTTTTTCATGTTGAGATAAATCACTTAGATATTTTTTATTTTGTTTATTTATAATATTTTTTAATAATAAAGATCTTTTATTTTTTGAAGAATCAGTTTCATCAACACTTTTACAAATTGATACATTTCTATTATTATTAATTTGATCATTTAAATTTTCATCTTCTTTTTCATTATATCTATTAAATACTTTTTTTATCCTATTATTTGATGGAATATTATATTCATTATTTTTTATTCTTTTTATATTTAATATTTCATTTTTAGGTTTATTTTGAATAATATCAAAACTTTTATCTCTTGAAAATTGAAGTTCATTTTTATCATCAAATATATTTTTCCTAAGAACATTTCTTTTATGTTCTTTGTTTAAATCTCGATTATCATTTTCATCATTTTTTAAATTTCTTTTTAATTGTTCTAAATTATATTTATTTAAATAATAATGTTTTAAATATTGTTTTTGAATTAATCTTATTTTATTTAATTTATCTTTTTGTTCGAGTTGTATTATTTTATCATAATATGAATTTTTATTATTTCCAAATTTTAATATTGCTCCTCTTTCATCGTAAGGATTTTCGTTGATTTCTGGGGTGATACCATTTTCAATTGTATTTAAATTATCTTTATTATTTATTATTTTATTTGATATATTTTCTTTGATATTATTATTTTTATTTTCATTATTATTTAATATTATTTCATTATTATTATTTTTTTTTGCAAATTTTCTCATTATTACAATTTTATTATTATTTTCTGGAGTAATTATTTTATTAATTTCATCTTTATTATTATTATTTTCTGATGTAATTTCATATTTATTTACTTTTGAATTAAATACTTTATCAACTTTATTTTCATTTTCTAAATTTTGTTCTATTTCATTTTTTTTTTCATTATTATCATGCAAATTCTCATATGGATTTATAATAGATGATTGATTTGAATTTATTATTTCATTATTATTTTCATTTTCTTTTTCAATAATAGAAATATTATTTATTATAGATTGTCTATTTGAATTATTATTACTTAACATTTTTTTATTTGAATTAAATGTATCATCATTTTTTTGACCAGTTATAATTTTTTTATTTAAATTGTTTTCAATTAATTGGTTATTAATTTGTTCTTTTTGTTCTGTTTCATCTTCTAATGAATTATTTATTAAATTATAATTAAAATTATTATTTATATATTCATTTTGTTTTTCTTCTTCTTCATTTTTATTTTCTTCATTTTCTTTTTTTAATTCATTTACTTTCTCTTTTTCAAATTTATCATTTTTTTCATTTTCTTCTCCTTTATTTTCATTTTCAACAGTTTCTTCTTTTTCTTCTTTTTTTTCTTCTTCTTCATTATTTTCAACTTCTTCTTTTTTTTCTTCTTCTTCATTATTTTCAACTTCTTCATTATTTTCATCTTCTTCATTATTTTCATCTTCTTCATTATTTTCAACTTTTTCATTATTTTCATCTTCTTCATTATTTTCAACTTCTTCATTATTTTCATCTTCTTCATTATTTTCAACTTCTTCATTATTTTCTTCTTCTTCATTGTTTTCAACTTCTTCATTATTTTCATCTTTTTCATTATTTTCAACTTTTTCATTATTTTCAACTTTTTCATTATTTTCATTTTTTTCTTCTTCTTCATTTTTTTCTTCTTCTTCATTATTTTCTTTTTCTTCATTATTATTTTCTTTTTCTTCATTATTATTTTCTTTTTCTTCATTTTTTTCTTCTTCTTCATTATTTCCTTCTTCTTCATTATTTTCTTTTTCTTCATTATTATTTCCTTCTTCTTCATTATTTTCTTTTTCTTCATTATTTTCTTCTTCATTATTATTTTCTACTTTTTCATTATTTTCTTTTTCTTCATTATTTTCAACTTCTTCATTATTTTCAACTTCTTCATTATTTTCATCTTTTTCATTATTTTCTTTTTCTTCATTTTTTTTTTCTTCATTTTCTTTATTATATAAATTATTATCATTTTTATTTTTATTTGTATTATTTTCATATATTTTTTCATTATCATTATTATTAATTATTTTATTTTCTAAATCAAATTTATTTAAAGAATTATTTTTATCATTTAAATTATTTTCAGTTTGTCTTTCATTTTTTTTATCATAAGGAATTGTATTAGACAAATGAAATTCATTATTATTTTCATTATTATTATTATTTAATAAAGAATTTAATTTATCATTAAGATTATTATTATTAAATGTTTCATTATCATCATTAATTTGATTTGAATCATTTGGTGGTATTATATAATTTTTATTATTATTAATATATTTTCCATTATTAAATAAATTTTGTTCTTCAAATTCTTCTCTTTTAATTCCAGAATTTCTATGTGATAAATAATCATCAATACTTCTTACTCCTTCACTAAATTTATATGTATTTAAAAAAGTCTTATTTTTAATATTTGGATTATTATTATCATCTTCTTTATAAGTTGGAGTTTCATATTTTGGTTTACCATTAATAGTATTTTCTTCATTTATAATATTCTTTCTATTGTTTAAATTATTATCATTTATTTTATTTGAATTAATATCATTATTATTATTTTGATATTTTATTTGATTTACCATTTCATATAATGATCGTTCATTTGAATCATTTTGTTTTTTTTCTTCTTTTTCAATTGAGTTTTCTTGATTTTTTAAATTATTATTATTGTTTATTTTATTATTATCATCATCAGATAATTCTAATTGTTCATTTTCTCCATAAATTTCTTTTTCTTTCTCTTCTTCTTTTTCATAATATTCATAATTTTTTTTTTCTTCATCATCTTTATTTATTTCTGAAATATTTGAAATAGTTCTTTTTCCAAATTCATTTTCAGTTTCATTTATTCCAATATTTTCATTAATTTTTTCATTTTCTTTTTTTCTTATCTCTGAATTAGAAATTATTTTTTCATTATTTGAAGGTTGATTTATTACTTTTTCTTCTTCATGTATATTTTTAATAACTGATTTGTTTGTAATAATAATAAATGGTTCTTCAATATCATTTAATGAATTATTATATTTTGAATTTTTTTTTGATGAAGAATCATTATCTTCTTTAATATCTTCTTTTAAACTATCTGTTCGTTTCATCATTTTATTATCTATTGATTTTATTGTTTTTTCCATTGTTTTATTATTAGAAATATTTATTATATTTCCTTCAGAAGAATTTTTTTTATTATTTTCTGAATTAATTGAATAATTATTTTTATTTGTTGATTTGTTAAAATTAAAATCATTAATTGAAATTGAGTTTTTTGAATTTATTTCTTTATTTAAATCTTTATTATTTAATTTATCAATTTTATTGTTCATATTATTTTCTAAATTATTATCTAATTGAATATTATTATCAATATTCTCATTATCATCATATCTATTAATTTCTTTTTTATTATCATTAGAATTAAAAATATTAATATTATTATTTTTTACAATACAATTATTATTAATATTATTTTTATTTTTTGTATTATTAGTATTATAATTACTGTTTCTAATATTTGAAAATTTTGAATTGTTATCAATTTTACTATTTTCATGTTCTAAATTAACTTTTTCAAAATTTGGATTATTATAATCATAACTGTTTGTATATATTGAGACTTTATTGTTATCTTGGAAATTAGAAATTTTTTTAAATTTACCATTCATTTCATCTTCATTGATAGAATCATTTATCTTATTTATTTCATTTTCATCTTTATTTTTTGAATTATATTGTTTTATTAGAGTTGTTGTTTTAATTACTGCATCATTTTTATTTTTTTGATTTTTAATTACTCTAATATTATTATTGTTTGTAAATTCATTAACTTCAATAAGAATTGAATTTGGATTTTGTTTTAAAGTCATTTGAGTTGTAATTTCTGGATTTCTATCATTATTTTTTAAATCATTATTTATAATTTTACTTCTTAAAGTTTTTTCATTTAATTTTTTTTTATTTAAATAACTTCTAATTGAATTTTGTAAAAATATTATTTTTTCAATTTCATTTTTTTTTAAAACAGTATATTTTTTATATATTATACAAGGACGCATTTGAATAGTTTTATTATTATTATTTTCAATAGTTCCCTCATTACTTGTTCTATATTTTGAAGAATTAAATGAATTAAGAGATTCATTTTTTTTTGTTGAATTATTAAATTTATTATTTGAATTAAATTTAATATTATTGAATTGATCACCATTTTCAAAATTTATACTTGTTTTATCATAAGGATTAATTTTATTTCCTCCATTAATATAATCTAAATAATTAGCTCTTGATTCCATAATTAATTTTTCATCTTCAAAAGTATAATTATTAGCTTGTGCATATCCACTTCTATTTGAATTTCTTTTCATCATATTTTGATAATTATCATAACTTTCTTTTAATTTATTAAATTTTATACTTTTTTTTCTTAATTCATCATTAAATTTTAAATTTTTAAAAATACTTTTTCTAAGATTCCTAATTTTATTTTGGAAAATAGATTTAATTAATATAACAATTTTTTTCTTATTTTCATTATGTGAAATATCATTTGAATTTCTATTTGAATCACTTTTTTCATCATCAGCATAACTCTCATATTCATTATAATTTCCACTATTATTATTATGAATTAATGGCTCACTATTAATAAATTTATTCATATTTTCTTTATTTAAAGGTTTGAAATTTGAATCTCTATTTAAACTCCCATTGTCCATTCTATTGTGTAAATTTTTTATTTCTTCATAATTTATATTTTCATTTCTTGAATTATCAATATTATTATTATTAATAATATTTTTTTTTTTATTGAAAAAATTATTTTCATTAATATCTTCAATATTTTTATTTTCTTCAATGTTTTTATTGAAATTATTATTTCTATTTTGATATGAATTATATCTTATTGAATTTGTTTTTATTGAATTTTCTATACTATTTTTTGAATTTAAAGATTGATTATTGTTAAAATTATTATTTTCTCTATTTGTATTTGAATACAAATCTCTTTCATAAATATTTTTACTTTCTCTTTCTGAATAAAAATTATTTTCATTATTTAAACTTTTTTTATTATACTTTAATGAATATAAATTTTCATTATTTATAGGTTCATTTAATATCTCTTTATTATTAAGTCCATTACTTTTATCTAATTTTTGTTCATTATTTATTAAATTTTCTTCATTTTCATTTTCATTATTATTATCTTCAAAACTATCAATATAATTATTATTATTATTATTTTCATAATTTTCATAATTTTCATAATTTTCATTATCATTTCCATGTTTTCCAATATCCAAATCATCATATTTACTATTTTCAAATTCATTATTTTTAAAAGAAATATTATTATTATTTTTTTTCATATTTTCATAAAAACTTCTTCTTTTTAAAATATTTATTATAGTTCTAACTTTTCTAAAATATTTTTGTATTATAACAGTATAATATCTTTCTTTATCTTCTTCAGTAACATTAGGATTATTTTTAACACAAAAAACTTTAATACCATTTTTAGTAGTTTTAATATTTTTATTATTAACTCTTACTTTAATAATATTTTGAAAAGGATCTTTTTTTTCTCTTTTTCCTTCAATAATTGCATGTGTATATTCAATTTTTCTCATTACTTTTGCTTCTCTTTCTGCTTTATCATATTCTTTTTTTTGTAATTCATTTTTCCAATATTTTCCCATTTTTTTTTCTGGAAGAGGAGTTAATGATAATTCTTCTTTATCTTTATTTTTTTCTGGATTTATATATTTTAATCCTGGAATTTTATCTGTCCAATTTTTTTGATTTGATTTTATTGTTTCTATTGCTTGTGATGATGCTATATCACTTATATCTTTTGTTCCTATTAAATTAATTGTTTTTTTATTATTTTCTAAAAAATCATTTACTTCATCTTTATTTTTCAAATATAAATTATCTATAAAATTTGGTTTTTTTAATTTTTTTTCATTTTCTAATTCTAATTCTTTCTTTAATTCTTTTTTTATTTCAAAATAATTTTGTTTAGTTTTAGATTTTATGTTTTTAGAATCATTTAAATTTTTTGATTCACGATTTGATGAATAAATAGAATTTAATCTTTGTTGTTGAATTTTTATTGAGTTTATATTTTTTGATTCTCTATTTGATATATTTATATTTTTTGAATCACGATTTGATATACTTATATTACTTGGTTCAAGATTTGATATATTTACATTTTTTGATTCTCTAACTGAATTTATATTTTTTGAATCACGATTTGATATATTTATATTTTTTGATTCTCTATTTGATGATTGAGATATATTTTCTATTTGTATATTTTTACTTGGAGAACGAGATGAAAATTTAGACATATAATTAATTAACAAATTTATGATTTAATTATGAATTATTTAATAATTATAATAAATAATCAAATTCAATTTTTATAATTTATATTTGATATTATCAATAATTATTAATTATATATAAAAATAGATAAAATATTTATTTAATATTTAAAACAATATTAAAAAAGATTTTATATTTTTTTAAAAATATTTCATTTATTTTATAATAAAATTGTCAATATTTATTTTTTTATTTTCTTTTATAATTATTTGTTCATTATTTAAAATTTGAAATTAAAATATTTGAAAAAAAAAATAATTTAAAATAAATAAAGATGAGTTCAACAAAAGTAGTAATAAAATGTTCAGATATGCCAGAAAAAATACAATTAGAAGCAATATCACAAGGTATTCAAGCATTTTTTAGAAATCCAGCAAATAATCCAGAAAATCCAAGTGATTCATATATGAAAATAGCAGAAGAAATAAAAAGGGAATTTGATCATAAATATAAAAAAACATGGCATTGTATAGTTGGAGAAAATTTTGGTTCTTTTGTTACACATGAAAGTAAAACTTTTATTTTTTTTGAAATTGCTGGAGTTTCTATTTTATTATTTAAGAGTGCTAAAGTTGGAGTATAAATCAAAATAAATTAAAATTTTATAATACATTATTTTATAACTGAAATTTATATATTTAATTTATCCTTATTTTTTTCTAAAAAATATTTTTTATTAGTTTTTAATAAAATTATTTTATATTATTAAATGAGGAAAAATTATAAATTTTATTTTTTATTTTTGATTATAGGATAAATTAAATTTTTACCTATTTTCTTTTGTAAATTATTTTTAATTATTTTTGATTTTTGCTTATTATTAATTTCAGAATATGAAATTTTATTTTTATTTATTTCAATATCAGAAATCTCTGTTTCTTTTCTTGAAATATGATGAGAATCTTTATTTTGCTTAAATAATGGGAAAAATTTAATATTATTATTACATTTTATTGGTGTAATTGTCCTATTATTAGTTATTGAAAATTGATTTATTTTTTTTATTTTATTAATGTTTATATTTGTATTAAATGAAGAATTTATATCAATTAAATTTGATTTATTTATAATATCTTGATTTTTTGTTTTATCATTCATAATATTTAAATTATTTATAATTGAAAGATAATATTTTCCTCTAGTAAAAGAATTATTAATTGTAGAATTATTATAATTTTTAGATTTTTCTATTGAAGAAGATAATAAATCATTTTTTATTTTTGATTTTAAACTTTTAAAATTGTTATAATGAAAATTATTATTTTCCTTTTTTAATAAAATAGATGATATATCCTGTGATTTATTATGAAAATGTTTATTCCTTATTTTCACATTTAAATTAGATTTTGGAGAGGTTATACAATCATTAAAAGTTGTAAATTTTTTTGTAAACTTTGTATCTAATTTTTGATTAATATTCTTTTTTAATTTTAAATTTTTTTTTTGATATGATAAAATTTCTTTTAAATCAATTGAAATATTTTTTAAATTTAATGATTTATTTTTGTTTAAACTTTTATAAGTTGTATCATAAGATATTGAAGAATTACTTTTTTTTTGAATTTTTGCTTTTTTTTCATTAATATCATTACTTTGAATATATCTCTTCAAAGAATTATTTTTGTTCTTCAAAGAAACAAATATTCTCTTCTTGTTATTATTATTTAAAAAAATATTAGGACAAGATATATTACTTTCTTTTTTTTTCTTTTCATTAATTTTTTGATGAGATTTTTTTAAATAACTAACTTTACTATTATAATGTAAAATATAATTATTAGCTTTTTGATTTCTTGTAATATTTTTTGGAAATAATATATTTAAAAATTGATAATCATTATCTTTATTTTTTTTAAGAATATTATCTTTATTGATTATTTTATATGTTAATGAATCAACTTCATATTTTTTATTTTTATTTTTTGTTATATTTCTACTTTTTGGATTGTCATTATTATAAAAAAATTTTTTTTTTATATCTTTTGAATCAACAGAAATTCCATTTCTTTGTTGTGGAAGAATAAAAGATAAATTTTCTAAAATAAAATATAAATCTTTATATCTAAAATGTGCACCTCCTTCATAAAATTGTTTTTCATCTGAATCATTATTATTAAAATAAATTCCTTTATAATCCATTTCTAAGAATAATTTTAAAAAAAATATAAACAAAAAACTGAAAATAAAAAAAATATGTTCAATTATTTTCTATATAATTATCAAAATGATTATAATAGTATTAATAAAAGAATTTCGCAATTAAATAATGCATTTTATATTATAAAAGATAATTTTAAAGCAGATAATCAAAAAATAAAAAAAAATTTAAATAATTCAATTGATATTTTGAATTTAATTGAAGAACAACATTTAATAATAAATTATTTATCTCAATTATATAATAAATTACAGGAAGAATTATCATTTAGAAAATTAATAATTGAAAAAAAAGAATGTATATTAAAACAATTAAATACAAAAATTTTAAATAAATTTATTTTAAAGTGTTATAAACAAGAAATAGATATTGAACAATTAAAAAAAAAAATATCTTTCCTTAAAAAATTAGGAAAAAATTCTTATTCATTAAAATGTTCAAATGAAAGTGAATCGCTTCCTATAAATTATATTATTCCTAGGAATAAAAGAGAATTTAATGGCACTATTGAATTTTTTACTACACCAATTAATAATAATAAATTTAATTATAAAAAATTTATTTCTGTTAAACAAAATAAAGTTCCATATGATTCATTAGATAAAAAAATAATAAATCAAAAAAAATCTTTTTCTTGTGAAAATATTTTAAATTATAATGAAAAAGAGAATGTTAAATCTTCTAATTATAATAGTAGTAGTTTTAATAAGGTACTTTGTAAGAATTATGGAAAGGATTTTAATAATACTTTTGATAATGGAAGAAATTCTTCTCAAATGAAAATATATAGTTCTACAATTCATTTAATGAATTCTTCATATAATACAATTAAAAAATATGAAAATAAAAATAAACTTTTTAATAACATTTTTTCAAGAGAAAGAAGAAATAAAAAAAAATAAAAGAAAACATAATTTATTTGCTTTTTATTTAATTTGAATATTTTTAAATTTTATATGCTATAAATAATTATATTAATAATATTTAAAAATTAAAAATATAAGTTTTATATTTTTTTTGCATATAATTAAAAACAATTTTATGATAATCATTTATTCTTTATTTAAATGTCAAATAAAAATATTATATTATCAAACCTTAGAGATTCAGTAATTAATAGTGAAAATGATAATGAAAATAGATTAATTAATTTTGATAATTTTGTTTTGAAAGATATAGATACAAAAAGTCTGTTTAGAAATATATTATTAAAAATAGTATATTTTTTTCAAAAACATATTTTAGTTTTTCTTTTCTTTCAATATATAATAGGATTTCTCTTTTTAGGATTACCATTATTACTTTATTTATTAAATGACATAAAATTTCCATTTTCATTTTCTTATTTAATTTCTATTATTGTAATATTATTGTTATGTTTATTTACTTTTTTATTTAGAATCTATGATAATAAAAAGCATTTTTATTCTTTATATGAAGTGACTGAAAGAAACAATATATTTTTATTTATTGGAATAGGTGTATCATGTATTATAATTTTAATTATTTTGATTTTTTTTTATTTATTTGAAAATAAAATTAATAGTTTTAAAAATGAAAATATTAAATTTGATTCAAATGGAATATTATGTGATAATGAAGATATATTATTTAAATTTGTTCTTATTCATTATTTAAATTATTCAAATTCAACTTCATTTGCAATAAATTTTGGAAATAATAATAAAGATTATATTTTTAAAGAAATAAAAAAATCAATTTATTATATTTTCATTCCTTTATTAATTTTTTTTTTAATTCAAACTGTGAAAAATTTATTAATAAAGAATAAAAATTCAATAGAAAAATTTTTTATCGGGATTTTTACAACAATAGATTTAATTATTATTTACTTAAATTGGGAAAATATTTTTAATAATGAAATAATTTTGAAATATGCAGAAATTATTTTACCTTTGCTTATATTAATATTTATTTTAATATGTGTAATAAAAAATTTATTTAAAATATTTATCAAAAAATCAGATAATAATTTTAAAATATATAAATTACCATTTTATTATATTTTATTGAGTAGAATTCCTGATATAATATTGATGATAGGAATTTTCAATGGAATTATAGCTTTTGTTCAATGCTTTTATTTTCTATCAAATGATTCAATAAACCAAAAAGAAAAAATTTTAATATTTAATAAAAAAATTAAAATTTTATTTACGTATTTTATTATTGGTTATATTTTTCATTTTGGTCATTATTTTTTATACATGTTATTAGGTCCAATTATATTAAAATATTGTCCATCAAGATTAAAAAATAATTTTTACATAAAAATAAATCAAAATTCAGCAATAAATCAAGATAAATTTTACAATAGAAATGATTCTATATTTTCATTGTAATATCAAATTTTTAAAAATATTTTATTTTTTAAATTTTTTCAGAGTTTCAAATAAATAAAAATTAATAAAGAAAAAATAATACATTTTTTATTTTATTTTAAACCCTAATAAAATGTAAAAATTCCCAATATTAAATTATATTTATAAATAATGAAAAAACAAAAAAATCTACAAAAATAATACATATATTAATTTTTATCATAACTTCTTTTTTTTCCAACTAATTCATTAATTAAATCTTCATCACTATTCAATTTCATTAAATTTTTATTTATCAAATTATTATTATTCAAAAAAAAATTTTTTTTATTTTCCAATTCAAAAATTACATTTTTATCAATAACCCTTTTAGGGACTTCCAAAAAAATTTTTTCCTCAACAACCTTAACATTAACTTTATTATTTAATTTATCATAATTTAACAAATCAACATTTTTAATATCATTAAAAGTTTTAATATGAATATTATCTTTTTCAACTAAAATAGAAATTTTTTGAAAAGAAAAATCTAAATATAAATTTTTATTTTTTTTTTTAAAAACATGATGTACATTTTTCTTAAAAGAAAAATTATTATCATTTCCTCTATTATCACAAGCCCTACATCTACAAGAATCAGAGCATTTTAAATTTGCTTTAAAACACTCACAATATTTCTTTAAACAATTACTTTTTGTACAATTACATACTAAAGAAGAAGTTTCTTCATTTAAATAAAATTTCATAGCTACTGGATTTTTATCTTTAACTTCATTAAAAGATTTTTTTATTTCATCCTCATTTCCAATTACATTTGAACAACTTTGACAATTACAATCAACACAATATTCTCCATTTGCAAAACAGTCACAATATAATTTTAAACATTTTGATTTTTTACAATTACAAGAAAATTTTTTTTTACTTTTTTCTTCATTAAATTTTTCTGTCATTTTTGTATCTGTTATGTAAAGAGGATAGAAATTACTTACATTTATATTCATATTTATATTCATGTCTACTTTGTTTTCATTAACGGAATTTGTTTTGTTTATTTGTTCTGAGGATATTGGAGATATTATTTTAGTAAAAAAATTTTCTGATGAATTATTTTGTTTTGATGATGATGATTCATTTTGTTTTTTTTGAGATTTATCAATTGGGTTTTCTATATTTTTTAGGTTTTCTTTTATTTGATTTTGTAAAGTTGACATTTTAATTATTTTTTTATTTATTTAAATATTTTTTTAAATGAAATTAAGTTAGAATTTTATTTAAATTATGTAAATATAATTATTTGTATTATTTGTTGATTTTACATTTTTTTTTAATAAATGAACTGATAATAAATAATTTTTTTTTATGATAATATTTTTTTATAAAATATATATGTATAAGATTTTTAATATTATATATATATTATTTCATATAAAATAAATTAGACAATAATAAAAATATTAATATATAATAATATTAAATTTTCAAATAATATTCAGTAGAATATTAATATATAATTTATTTTATTATTAATAATAATTAAAAACAATTTATTCAATAAATAAATGATTAACAATATTGATACGTCTCAATTAATAAATTATCCACTTTTACCTTTAGAATCATTACTCGAAGAAAATAAAATAACTCAACTAACATATGATAAAGTAATAGCAGCAAAAAAATATATAGAACGAAAATATAATTTAATAAAAATAAAAAAAATAGAAAATGAAGTGATAAAAGAAAAATTAAAAAATTTAAATATTCCAACAGAACTAAAAGAAGAAATAATAAAAGATATTCAACAAAAAGAAAAAAATCGTCTTCAAAAAATAAGAGAAAAATTAACAATATACGATTACGAATCACTACATATAATAGGAAGAGGTGCATTTGGTGAAGTTCATGTATGTCGAAATAAAAAAACAAACGAAATTGTAGCAATAAAAAAAATAAAAAAATCAGTTTTATTACAAAAAAATCAAATAAAACATACAAGAGACGAACAAGATTTTTTAAGTAAAATAAAATCAAATTGGATAGTAGAATTAAAATGTTCATTTCAAGAAGGAGATTTTTTATTTTTAGTAATGGAATTTTTACCAGGAGGTGACTTAATGAATTTATTAATATTAAAAGATACTTTAAATGAAGAAGAAGCAAAATTTTATTTATGTGAAATGATATTAGCAATAGAAGCAATACATAATTTAGATTGTATACATCGAGATATAAAACCAGATAATATTTTAATAGGAAAAGATGGACATATAAAATTAAGTGATTTTGGTTTAGCTAAAATTGCAGATAATATTTTTAAAGAAGATATTATTAATTATAAAGGAAATAAACATTTAAGAAATTATTCTTGTGTTGGTACTGCTTATTATGTTGCTCCTGAAGTATTACAAAAAATAGGTTATGGTAAAGAAATTGATTGGTGGAGTTTAGGTGTTATTTTTTATGAAATGTTAGTTGGTTATGCACCTTTTTGTTCTAAACATACTAATGAAGTTTGCTTTAAAGTTCTACATTATCAATCTTATTTACAATTCCCTGAACAAGTTAAAATATCAAATTTAGCTAAGGATTTAATTATTAAATTAATAACTGATTCTGATATGAGATTAGGGAAAAATGGTAGTGAAGAAATTAAGTCACATCCTTTTTTTAAAGGAATTAATTGGAAAAAAATAAGAGAAATGAAACCACCTTTTATTCCTAATTTAAAAAGTGATTCTGATGTTAAATATTTTGAAAAATTTGAAGAAATTCAACCTTTTTATCCTGATAATTCTATTAAAAAAAGAAAAGATGCTGAATTTATTGGTTATACTTATAAAGGAGAAGAAGAAGATCCAACTGATTTAATTTCTATTATTGAAATTATACATAAGAAACAAAATGAATATCTTGAAAAAATTAAAAATGAAAAAAAAAATTCAAATACTTCTGATGATAATAATTGTAATAGTAGTGTTAATGAAAAAAATAGTATTACTGAAAAAAGTAGTTTTAATAGTATTAGTGATAGAAGTTATGAAAAAAAAAATTCGTCTGAAATTAGTAATGGTATTGTTAAACATGTTTCTAAAATTAAGAATAATAATATTAATGATAAAAATAATAATTTAAAAGTTGTTGTAAATAAGAAAAAAGGAAATGAAGATGAACATAATAATGCAAAATTAACTGTTATTCCTCTTCCTAAAAACGCCATTTTTAATAATAATTTAAATAATGATTTTATGAATAAAAAAAAAGGAATGATGAAAAAAAATGAAAGTAAATCTCCAACTCAAAATAAAATTAATGATGATAAAACTCAAATTAAAAATTCTATATCTTTAAAAATTATGAGAATTTTTTCAAGATCAAAATCAAAAAGTAAAAATAGTTCAAAAGAAAAACATAAATGATTTAATTAATACAATGTTTATGAATTTAAATATAAAATATATAATATTTAATATTGTATTAAAATAAAATTAATCTAATTAAAATTAAAAAAAAAATTTTATTTATAAAAAAACAAAAAAAAAAATCAAGTCAAAAAAAAATATGAATATTAACTTAATATATGAAGGAAATAAATATGAATTTGATATTGGACCAGAAACAAATGTAGAATATGTAAAAGATTTAAGTGGAAAAATTTTTGGAAGTGAAATGGATATATTTTATAAAGAAGAAAATCTTTCTAAATATGGAGAAAAAGCTTTAATAAAAGATATAATTCCGATTGGAGATGAAAATATAATTATTAATGTTCAAAAAATAAATAGTAAAGTTATTAATAGTAAGGCTTCAACTTCTATTTCAAATTCTCCTAAAATTAATTCATTTTGTGATAATGAACAATATTATCAAAGTTTAAAAAAAAAATTTATGGATGTTGAAAGTGATTATTCTAAAACTATAAATGATACTATTTCATATGAACATATTTTAGATGATAGATTTAATAAAATTATTAAAATTATTAAAGATTTAAAAAAACAAAGTAAAGATATTATTAAAAAAATAGAAAATTTTTATTCTAATAATAATAATTTTGATGAATTAGAAAATTTTTTTAGAAATAATCAAACTTCAAAAAATTTAAATGACGAGGATATTAAAAATATAGAAAATAAATTAAATATATTATCAACAAATTATAAATATATTGAAGCTCAAAATAATTTTCAAAAAAATATTATTTTATATTTACAATCCAAAATAGAATTATTTCTCAAAATAAAAACCCAATTACAAGAATTAGAAAATAAAGACAATTTTGATGATATGATAAAAGAGATAGAAAAATTATTTCTTGAGTTTGAAAAATCAAATGATAATTACAAACCAATAAAATTAAAATTTACAAATTTAAATTTAAAAATTGAGCCAGAAGAAATGGAATTATTAAAAATGAAAAAAAAAAATAAAAAAGCATTTAATTTAAGTGATATACCAGATGATTTAAAAAAAAAGCCAAATATCTCTTCAAAATCACCTACAAAAATATTAAATCATACAAAAAATGATATTTTACATAATCATAAACCTTTTGGAGTTTTTAAAATATCAAATTTAAGAAAATTGAATAATTTAGAATCATTAAAAACTCATAAAAATATAAATTCATTAACTTCAATTGAATTAAAATCATTAACTAATCAAAATAAAACTTTAGAATCTGAAAAATCAGAAGTAAATAATAGTCAAATTATTAATAATAGTAAACCAATTCAATTATTTTCAAATCATTTAATAAAAAATATAAATGTTGATATTAACAAAAAATTTTTATATAATAATAATTTAGCACAAGAAATTTCGCCGATTAAAAAGAAAAGACTTAATAATACATTAGAAAATAAACAAGCTGTAATTCCAAGAATTTTAAATAAACCAACATTTGAAATTGAAAAAACTCATTTATCAAATACATTACCAAAATTAAATGAAAATGAAAACTTGAAAAAATTAAAAAGTGATATTAATATTCCATTTATTAGTAAAAGACTAAATACATCAAAATCAAATCATATAGAAGAAAAAATAACATCTAAAGAAAATAAAATTATTACAGATGATAATAAAATAAATTTTAAAAAAAATGAAGATAATAGAATAAATGATAAAAAGAAAGAAGAGAATAATGATACATTTGAAAGTAAAAAAATTAAGTTTAATAGTAAAAAAGATATTAAACAAAATAATAAAATAGTATTTAACATGATTCCTTCAGAAAGAAGTGCAAAAAAAAGTAAAACAAATATAGTAATAAAATTAATTGATAATGAAGAAAATATTGAAGATGAAAATAAAAAGAAAAAAAATGAAGAATTTACAGAAAGAAAACAAATTAGAAATAGATCAAAAAAATTATTATCTACAACATCTAAAGAAAGTGTTAGTATTGATAAAGAAAAAATTATTAAAGTTGGTTCTTTTAATTCTCCAACTATTGTAGATAGAAATAAAGATAATAAAGAAAAAAATAAATTAAATTATTCATCTTCTAATGCTTCTCCTAATATTATTGATAGAAATAAAGATAATAAAGAAAAAAATAAATTAAATATTTCATCTTCAAATGCTTCTTCTAATATCATTGATAGGAAAAAAGATATTCTAAAAGAAAAAAATAAATTAAATAATTATTTAAATTTAAAAGAAGATAATGAAGAAATAAATTTAAATAAAAAAAGAAGTAAAAATACAACTTTAAAAATTCCAGAAGTAAAAAGTGATATTGTTCAAAAAATGAAAAAGAAAAATATGACAGTTAAAAAATTAGGAATTGAATTTGAAAATACAGATGATGAAAAAGATAATTCTTTTTTAAAAATAAAAAATAGTAATAGTGAATTAACAAAAGAAAATATTCAAAAATTAACAAAAAATTTATCAAATAAAAGAATTATCAATTATAAAGGTTTTCCAAATAATAATCCTATTATTAATAATAATGAAGTTAATAATAGTTTAAATAAAAGTAAAAATACAAAAGAAAGTTTAAAAAAACCTATAAATAGTAATTCTGATATTGAGAATAGTAATAATGATTCAAAAAATTCTGAAAGTGATTCATTAAGTGATAATCATACTGCTGATAAAAGGAAAAAAAAGAAAAAACAAGTTAATAAATATGATTTTATAATTTAATTCTCTTAATTCAAAAAAAAAAACAATATTTTATTATTTTATGTAAATTGAATGATATATTTTACTTTATCATAAATCATTATATTTTAATTAAATTTATATATTAATGAAAAATATTTAAAAAAGTATTAAAAAAATATTAAATCAATTTGAAAAAAAATAAAAAAATGATAAAATATTTTTTTCTAATTTTAATTTCCTTTTCATTTCCTTTTATTAAACCAGATAATATAATTGAATTAAGTTTTGAAGAAAAGTCATTAAATGGTCCTCAAATAATAAATATATGTGTAGCAAAAAAAGATCAATGTATAAATTTAGTACTTGATATTAATTCAGGACACACATTTGTTCAAAGTATAAATAACCCAATGAGTGACATAAAAAAAATAAATGAAAAATCAAATGGTATTGAAATACTTTCAAAAAATGAAAAATTAAGATTTATAAATGAAAAAACAATAGATTCAAATTTAATTCAATCATCAATTTTTTTATATAAAGAAGAAATAAAAAATATAAAATATCATTCAGCATTTGAAAGTAAAGATTTTGGTTTAATAAATGGAATATTTGGATTAGGATATTCAACAGATTCAAGAGAATTAGAAATAAATATATTAACTCAATTAAAAGAATTAAAAAAAATTGATTATAAATCCTATTATATTAAATACACTCAATATAATAAAGGTACTTTAAAATTAGGATATATACCAGATTTTGTTAATGATTATGAAAAAACTGGTTTTTGTGAAAATGAAATGACATTTTTTGGAGAATGGGGTTGTGAAATAAAAGGAATTTTATTTGGGAATAATATTATTAATGATAAAATGATTAAAGTTGAAAATCAAAAATTTATTTTTGATTATAATTCACATAAAAATTTATTTCCTGTTAGTTATTTATTAAAATTAGAAAAAGAATATTTTGGAATTTATATTAAAAGAGGAGATTGTTTTTTTGGTATTAAAAAAGGATATTATACTTTTACTTGCCTGAATAAAGAAGTAATGTCTTTATATGAAATTACTATTGTTTCTGAATATTGGGCAATTAATTTTTCAAATAATGATTTATTTACTTATAATATTGTAGATAAAGAATATGAATTTACTTTTTATGGTATAGATGATAATGAATATTTTGTTTTTGGAATTCCTCTTTTAAAAGAAATGGAATTAGCATTATTTTTAGATAGAGAAGAAATGTATTTTAAAAGTACAAATAAAAATAGATTAATTAAAGTTAAAAATAGAACTCCTTCAGACGAACCTATTAAACCTAAACCAAAAGACAATAAAGATTATCCTCCTGATCCTGTTGTTCCAGAAGATGATTTTACTTTTTTAAAAGGATTTATTAGATTTTTAGTTATTATTATTATTGTTCTTATTATTTTATATTTGGGATTATTAACTTTGAGATTATTTAAAAAGAAAAAATATTATGATTCAAATTATTTTTATAAAGCAGGTGAGTTATTGAATGAAAATATATAAAATATTCTAAACCATAATAATCTCCAAAAAAAAAAGTGTTTTAACGTTTCTTTATTTATTTAATATTTAAATAATAGCAACTAAAATAATTAAAATTTAATTTCATAATATCAATTACATATTTTATTTATTTAAAAAAAAAAGTAAATAATATTACTATATATAACCTAAAATATCTTATAAAAAAATGAAAACAATCTTATTCAATCCAAAAAAAAAAAAAAACAAAGGAAAAAAATCAATCATTCTGAACAAGACTAAATTTAATTTTAGAAGATAAAATTTCAACAATTAACTGATCTTTAATTTGAAAAGAATGAGTACCAAAAACCCAAGTACCATTAGTAGAACCTTTATCTTTCATACCATCAAGAATAGTCCATTCTTTACTATTATCATCATAAGAAAAAGTAGTTTGATGTCTACTAAAACTTTTATCTTTAGGAAAAGCAAAATTACAATTTTTATCTCTTCCAATAGTTACTTCTTTATTTTCATTAGGATCAAAAACTTGTTTTAAATTATTACTAGAATCCTTTTTTGACAAATTAGCAATTTCAATTTTATTTTCTTCAACAGGAGTAATTTGAAAAATAACATTCCCAGCAGTAATAATTTCTTTTTGTTTCAAAGGTAATTCATAATTTCTTGCTAATTTAACAAATAAAATTCTATTATCAGAACCTTTACTAGGATAAGCTCTAATAAAAAAATTTTTAGTTTCTCTTTGAAAATAAATAGCAAAAATATAAGGATAATTTAATTTTTCATCATAATTTAATTCAAAATCTGGTGTAAAGTCATTATTATTATCATTATTTTTACCAAATATAGAAACACCATCTTTTGCTCCTCTACCTCCTATCATTCCTGCTGCATTTATTTTAATTTCTTTTCCATTTAATAATTTTCCTCCTTCTTCAGTCATTACTACTATTGGTGATGATTTTATTTCTTCTTCTGATATTTCTCTATTTGAATTTATATATGCTAATAAGGGATCTTCTTGCTTTTCATTTTCATTTTGATTATTTTTTTTTTGAGATTTTAAATTTGTTTGATTTTCTTTATTTAAACTTGAATCCATGTTTCCACCATTTATATCTGGGATGTCTTTTGCTAAATTAATTTATATAATTTTTTCTAATTTTTAAAATTAGGTTTTTTTTTTTTTTTGGGGTTTTATTATATTTTTTATTCTTACTACTTTCAATTTGGTTTTTGTTGTTATTATTTATTTGGTCATCCTTTACTTCTGCTTCTTTGTCGCTTATTGGAAGTTCTTCTTTGTTTTCTGGAAAACAACATTTCTATTTTAAGGGATTATTATATGGATTTATTTACTAACCATTTTCTCATTTTGTTTTCTAAATATTAAAAAAATAATTTTAAAATTTTTTTATATAAATATGATTTAAAGATGAAAAATATATTACTTTAATTTTTATAATATATTTATTTTTTTTATTATTTTTATTTATTATTTATTATTTATTTACCATAATTATATTTAATTTATTTACATTTTTAAAGAAAAATTTACTTCACAATATAAAAAATATAATAATTAAAAATTTAAAATTATTCATTATTATCATTTTCATTATCATTATTTTCATTATCACCATTATTTCCATTTTGTTCTTCATTTTCATTATTATTTTCTTTTTCTTCTTCTTTTTTATCATTTTCAACTTTAACTCTTCCAGTTGGAATATCATCTTCATCTTCATTTTCTTCATTTTCTTCTTCATTATCATTTTCATTTGTAAATCTATACATTCCATTTGGAATTCCAATATCACAATTACCATTATTATTATTTTTTAATTGTTCAGTTTCTTCATTTAATATTTTAATTTGATCTTTTAAAATTTGAATTTTAATATCAGCATAATCAATACTTTCTTTAACTTTATTAATTTTATTTTTTGATTCTTTTATACTTTTATTTAAATCTTCAATTTCTTTATTTAAATCATTTATTTTTTTATTACCATCATTTAATTCTTTATTTAAATCATTTAAATTTTCTTTAGGTTTAACAATATGTTTAATCCTAATTGGAGTTGCTAAAGTATCACTTTGAAAAGATTCAAATTTTAATTTAACTGGTTTAATTATTGAGGTGTTTTCTTTTGTTAAAATTTTATCAATAAATCTTGGTGATTCAATAAAATTTTCTAAATGTCTTTTTGTAAATTCTAATACTATTGAATCTGAATCAAATTCTATATCATCCCATACTAAAGTATCATTAAAATTAGATGAATTTTTGAAATCATTTTTTAAATCTGTTGATGATATTTTTATATCATCTTTTATTCCATTTTTTTCTTTTAGTTTTGCTAATTTATTTTTATATTTTTGTATTTCTTTTGGTTCTTCTTCATTTAATTTTTTCTTTTTTTCTATTTGATTTTTTAAATTATTATGAATTGTTTTTTCTAAACATAATTGAGATATTGCATCAATAAATTCAGGGGCTGGATTTAAAATATAATTTAATTGATCAAATTCTATTTTTTGTTCTCTTATATATTCTTTTATTTCATGATTAATTTTAATTATTTTGTTTTCTTCTTCTTCTATTAATCCTTGATATTTATTTATTGGTTCTTCTAATTTTTTTCCTTTTTTTTGAACTTTATTTTTTAATTTATCTAAATTATATTCTATATTTTTTTTATCTTTATTAAATGTTATTACTCTTTCATATTCTTTATTAATTAAGTCAATTAAATCTTGATTGTTAGATAATTTTTTTTCATCTTCTTCATTTTTATTTAATTTTGAATATATTTGTTCTCTTAAATTATTAAATTCTTTTCTTTTTTCTAATAAAAGTGGATTTTTTTCTTCTTTTTTTTCATCTAATAATTTAACATCTTTTAAATTTTGAGTTATTTTCTTTTTTAATTGTTTCTTAGGAATATTCATAAATAAAATATATTATCATTTTACAATTAAACAAATAATAAAAATTTAAATTAAAGAAAATATTTTAAAAAATTTATTTAATGGATAATCATTTAAATGAAAATTCTTCTGAAGAAATTTTCCAAAAAATTGATAAATTAGAATGTTCAGATTCAGTAAAATCAAAATTAAAAGTAATAGAATTATTAAAAGATGAAATAAATAATATAGAAGATAATCAAATGGAAAAAGAATTAATAAAAGTAACAGATGATTATAATAAAAAATTTAAAGAAATTGAAAATGAAATTGCAAGAATAATTCAAGGTCAAAGTTTACCAGAAATTCCTAATGAAATATTACAAAAATATAATTTAGATAAAAAAATAAAACCAAAAAAATCAAAAATAATTCCAAATTATTGGTTAATATCAATTAAAAATTCAAATAATTTTGATTTAACTAAAATTGATGAAGATATATTAAAATATTTATTTAATATTGAATTAGAAATGTTAGAAGACAATTTAAGTTATAGTATAAATTTTTATTTTCTAAAAAATAAATATTTTTCAAATAATAAATTGTCTAAAACTTATTTTGTAAATAAAAAAACAAAAGAATGTCAAAAAACAGAATCTACTATTATTGATTGGACTGGAAAAATAAATCCAAATAAAATAAATAATAAATATAATGAATCTTTTTTTGATATTTTTGTCAATAAACAAGATGATATAATGGAAGCAGAAAATAATGAAGGAGAAAATTTTAAGAATGATTTAATTCCTTTTTCTTTAGAATATTATTTGAATCTTATGAATAATTAAATAAAATTATATTAAAATCATAAATATATATAATAATTAATTTTGAAAAATAATTTTTTTTTGTTTTTTTTTATTTTGTATTAATAGGATATTTTAATTATTTCTTATAAAATATTCATTTATTAATTTTTAAATTCATTTTATTTTTTTTTAAATAAAATTTATGATTACATAATATGTAAAATTATATTAAAAACTGTATTAATTAAAATGGAAAAGACTTTAATAAAAAAAATAAATTTCAAAATTTATTTTTATTAATTAAATAATTAAAATATAGTTTTTACATATATATCAAATTTAAAATTAAAATCTACATTTTAGGTTTTTTTTATTCACTAAATGTGAATTCTCTTTTTATTTCCATTTTTAAGGGAGTAGTAATAATATGATCACAAAAATTATTGTTAATATTCCGAAAATTATCATCCTCACTTTCTTCATTTATATTTTCTTTTTCAGAAAGTGCTTTTTTTAATTGTTGAATATCATCATCTTTTTTTAATATTATTTGTAAATATTCTTGTTCTGTTAAATTCCATTTTTCCATCGTACAATTTTTTATTTTATTATATTTATCATATAATTCATCATATTTTTTAGCTTTTTCTTTCAATTTAATGTATTCTTTAAATACATTTTTTCTTTTTTCTAAGATTTTTATTTTTTCTGTTAAAAAATTTATTCTTTCATTTAAATCTTTTATTTTTTTTTCTTTATTTATCTTACATTGATCAAAGTTATCTTTTATTGTAGAAAATTCATTTTTTAATTTTTTAATCATTTCATCTTTTTCTTTTATTGATTTGAATGTAATTTTTTTTTTTACATAGATTTTATTATTTGAATTATTTATATTAATATTTTTACTTCCTTTATATGAAAAATTATCTAATTTTTGTTGAATTAAATTTACCTTTTTATTATAATTATCATTGTTTCTTATCATTTTTTTTGAAAAAATATTTGGATTAGATTTTAATTTATTTCCCTGATTTTTAAGTTTATTTTCTCTAATAATATCTTCTTTAATAATTTCATTTAAATAATCTTTTAAATCTTTTTCTTCATTATCTTCATTATCATCAACATCTTCATC
>JAJJLH010002328.1:0-26410 GCA_023806865.1 Isotricha sp. YL-2021a | reverse complement strand
CTAAAGCAAAAGAAGGTATGAAAATTATGGGAATGACTGAAAGTATTTAATATTATTATTTTATTTTCTATCATTATTTAATTATTATTATTTTACTAGCTATTATTATTTTATATTATTATTTTACTAACTATTAAAATTTAAAATAATTATTTTACTGGCTAATATTAATTTTACATTACTTCCTAAAATTTAATATGTTTTATCTTATTAGCTATATATTAATTTGATATTTTACATCCTTTATTTCAATTTATTTTATTTTACTCCCTATTTTTTAATATTATTTATTTTACTTTCTTATTTTTATATATTATATACCCATTACTTTTTATTTTTATTTTACAAACTATTTTTATTATTATTCTTACTTCCTTAATATTTTATTTTTATATTAACATACTATGTTAATATATTCTTACATGCTATTTTTAATTTAATGTAATACACACTTATATTATTATTATAATATCATACTTTCTTAATTTATTATAAATATAGAATACAGACTATATATTTTAAATTAATTATTATACACACTAAATTATATAAATTAAATACTCTATAATTATTATGCTTGATTTACCTTATTTCCCATTTATCAATAGGATTATTTATTATTTCCATTATTGCTTGATAAATTAATTATATTTATATTATTTTATTGGATAATATTAATTAAATAAATATTTATAATAATAAATATATAAAAATATTATTATAAATAATTTTTTTATTTAAAAGAAAAAAATCCATTTTAAAATTAAAGATATAAGAAATATTATTAAGTAAATCACACATTTAAATATCTTCATAATTCATCATTAAAAAATAAATAGTAGTAACATGACATAATTCATTTTGATTTATTTTTTCCATAATATATTTTTTATCATACCCCATTTCTTCTATTTTCCTTATAATCTTTTTTTTTTTTTTTTCTTCATCTTCTTTATTTAAATAAAAATCACCTCTTTGCTCATCTTCATCAAAATTATCATTTAAATGTAAATTAATAGAATTATTAAAAACACTACTACTATAAGAATTAGAGGTTTTAGTATTTATTAAAATTCCATTATCACATTCCCCATTATTATTTAATTCATAATTCCTATTATATTCCTTAACTTTATTACAAAAGAATAAAATATTATTTTCTAATTTAACATTATTAATATTTTTATCATTAAAATCATCATCATAAGAAACAACATATTGTTTAATTGTATTATATGGTGCTAAAATATTACTTTTAGTAGTACGATTAAATTTCTTCTTTTGAAATTTCATCATTATTTAAATTTGACATTGTAAAAGTTTCTTTAATATCTTCAATCTTAGCAAATCTATAATCAATATAAGTTTTACTCATAAGTGATAATTCAGCTTTTGTAAATAAATGATGATAATTACTTATATTATTATTTTTCATCCAAGGATGATTTAAAACATCATTTATTTTAAATCTTTTTTTTGGATCTTTTCTCAATAAACCATTTAATAAATCTAGAGCTTCATCAGATATATTTTCAACAGGTTTAAATTCAGCATTTATAATAGAATTTCTTAAATAATATTTTTCTTTTTCATTTGCATCTCCTTTAGAAGAAAAAGGTAAAGTACCACTTAACATAATATATAAAGCAATACCAGCTGACCATAAATCAATTGGATATGGATCATAACCTTTTTCTTTATTTGATAAAAAAATTTCAGGTGCCATATACATTGGAGTCCCACATTGATCATATAATTTTTGATTTTTTAATGTTAATATTTTACTAATTCCAAAATCACATATTTTAATATTATTTTTTATATCAATTAATATATTTTCTAATTTTATATCTCTATGAACAATATTCATTGAATGAATATATTTTATTCCTAAAATTATTTGTTTAAATAAAAATTTTGATGTTTTTTCACTTAATTTTCTTCTTTTTTTAACAAATGAAAATAAATTACCTCCATTAATATATTCCATAATTAATAAAATGTATTTTTCAGTTTCAAATAATTCTAATATTTTTGTTACATTTGGATGATTTAATTTTTTCATTAAACCTGTTTCATAAAATATTTTTCTTTTATTTTCATTATCTAATGATTGTTTATTAAATGATTTAATTGCTACAACTCTACCTGTTAATACATTTAATCCTAAATTTACTTTTCCAAAAGCACCTTGTCCTATAATTCTTCCATATTTATAAAAAGTTAATAATGTTTCTGGATAAACATTATTTTTTTGATGATATGATTTAATATATGAGGATAATTTTAATGATTCTAAAAAAAATGTGTTTCCATTAAAAGTAGTTGTTGCTTCTGTTGAATTACTAATATTTTTATTACCTAAATTCTTTTTTGTAAATGGTGTTTTTTGAAATTTATTTATATTATTTTTTGTATTAAGTAAATTTATAATTTGAGAAATTTTATTATTTAAATTTTCCTTTTTAATATTATTTTTTTTTAAAGAAGGATTTTTAGAATCTTTTTTTCTTTTTCCATTATAAATATCATCATATTTTAAATAATTATTTGTTTTATTTGGTGAATTATTAGTAGTATATTTCCTATTGAAACTTTGTTTAGAATCAATTTCTTTTTGACTATGAGAAGCAATTTTTTTACCCCTATTTTGTTGCATATTATTTAAATTACTTTCAATATTTTTTTCAACTGATGAACTTTTTAAATTTGTATTTACACAATAATTATTTTCACAACTATTACTTTTAATATTTTTTACAACTCTGTTAGTAAATAAATTTTTAGATACAACTTTATTTACTCTTGAACTAATTGAATTAAAATTCCCAAATGATTTCTTTGGTGATTGTCTTGTTGTTGTTGAAATTATTTTTTTATTTTTATGAAAATTATTATTACTTGAAAAATCAATAGAATGAATAAATAAAGGTTTTTTTGCTAAATTATTATTATTTTTCCTTGACTGATTTGTTTTAAGATATTTCTCTAAAAAATTAATATTAATATTTTTATTATATAAAGCAATGTTAGATTGAAAAAAGTTATTTTTTTTATTTAATAAAGAACAACTTTCTGAAAGTTGTTTTGCACTTGATGCAAAATTATTTTTATTAATTGTATTATTATATGAAATTGAAGATTTGGGATAATGAAATTGAAAATCAACTTTATTTCCTAATAAATTATTACTGCTATTTGTATTTGTTTTAGTTTGAACTCTATGAGATAAATTTTCATTTTTTGTCATACTTAAACTTTTTTTTCCTTTTTCATTTAAATATGACATAATCTTATCTTTTGAATTAGAAATATTATTCAAAGTTAAAATTAATTTATTCTTCATATTTATATCTTTTTTTTTTTGATTGTTTTGATAATATTTATTTAAAGGTGATGCATATGTTATATATGAAGATTTTGATTCATTATCTTTTGATTTATTTAAAAAAGTTTTTTTCATCATTATTATTTCTTCACTTGTGTTTGGAGAGTTTATATTTGATATTAGTTTTCGAGATGAATCTTTTGGTGATGGAATTGAAGTTGGATATTTATAATTGAAATTCCCAAATCTTGGTTTTTTTGAAAGACTTGTGAAATGAGCAAGGTTCTTTCTTTGATTCATATTTTATTTTATTTTATTTTATTTTAAATTTAATTAAAAATAAACAATGAAAATTCAATTATAATAATAATTATTTTGTATAATTTGAATTTATTGATTTTAATTAATTCTTTATTTTATTTTATTTTTTTATAAAATCAGTTTATTGAAAAAAATTTTTAAAAATGTTATAAACATTAACTCAATAGAAAAATTAAATAAATAGATGAATAAAACTAAAAATAATAGAAAAATTAAAATAATTTCATTCAAAATTTTCTTTTTGAAATAAATAATGTTAAAATAAGAAAAAAGTAATATGAATTTGTTTTATATTTTAAAAAAATAAATTTACAATATTTCATATATAAAGAAAAATAAATAGAAAAAGAATAAATTAAATGGAACAAAAGAAAGATACATTAGAAGAAAAACTTGCACCAAAACCAGATTGTAAAAAATGTAATGGAACAGGAGTTGTTGAAAAAGATGGAAAAAAGAAAGATTGTAAATGTACTAAAAAAAAGAAAGATAAAAAGGATAAAAAAGATAAAAAAGACAAAGAGAAAAAAGAAAAGAAAGATAAGAAAGATAATCAAGTAGTAGTAGTAGTTCAAGTTCTGATAGTTCTGATGATGAAAAGAAAGATAAGAAAAAAAAAGAAAAAAAAGATAAAAAAGATGAAAAGAAGAAAGATTAAAAAAAAAAAAAATGGCGTTTTATTTTAAATAAAATAATTTAAAAAAAAAAAATTTATTTTTTTAAATTTAAATCCTTTTTTTCTATTATTCAAAATTTATATTTATTTTTAACGTATATTATTTATTAAAAAAAAAATAAATGACAAGAAATGAAAATAAACATATTTCATATCATCAATCATTTAAACTTCCAACATTAACTCCAAAAAATAATGAAAAAAAAATAATAGCATATACCTCACAGAAAAGTAGACCTGTAACACAAAGAAAAAAAACATTTAATTTATTAGGTCATGAAGTAGTTCCTTTTGATAAAAATAAAATTTATGGATTAATTGGACAAAATTTATCAAAATATGCAAATTCTACTATAATATATTATAAACAAATTATAAATAATATTTTTTCAAAGAAATCTACTTTACATTGTTATTATAATGAAATGTTATTAGAAATTGAAGATGAAGAATTATTAAATAAATTTTACCCTAGAAAAAAATCAGTTGATAAATTAAAATTTATTGGAATAATTTTAAAAAATTTTTTAAAATTTTATCCTTCATATATTGGAATAGGATTTAAAATGTATTTTCTAATGAACAAGTATTTAATGGAAAAACAACAATTAATAAATAAATTAGATTATAATATGAGAAAAAAAGATAATAATAATAATAATTCTTATATTTATTCTTTTCTTAATGATTATGAATTAAAAGAAGATGTTAATGTTAAAAAAAAAGTGAAAATTAATTGTTTAGATGATAATAATGATAAAGAAGAATCAGAGGATTCAAAATTTTGTAAAGAATTACAAAAAATTGTTTCAAATATTGATAATGCTAAAAAAGAAAAAGATGAGAATGAAATAAATAATATTAAACCAATAGAAAAAATAAAAATTAAAGAAAAAAAAAAAACTGAATATAAATTTAAAAAAAGAAATAGTAAAAAAAGATTTACATCAGTAATAAGTAAAACACATGAAAATGAAATGGAAAAGATTTTAAGAAGAATAAGATTAAATAATCAATTATTAAAATTAAAAAAATCTAATTTTGAAAGTGAAGAAAATAAAAAAAATAATGATTCAAAAGAAAAGGGAAAAAAAGGAATTAGTGAATTAAAATTAATTAATGAAAATGATGATGATTCAAATATAAATGAAAAAGAAAATGAATTTATAGAACATAAAAATGATATATTATTTTTTCCTAAACAAAAATTTAAAAGAACAAGTACATTTATTCGTAATAATAGAAGGAAAAAAAAAAATTTTGAAGAAGCTGAAAAAATATTTAATGATATTTTATCAAATCCTGTAAAATCAATAATACATTTTAAAGAAATAAAAGAAAAATTAAATAAAACAAATGAGAAAAATAAAAATATTAATTCTTTTATTGGTTCAAAAAAAAAGTTTAAAATTCAAAATTTGAAAATGCCAAATATTTTAACTCCTCCTCAAATAAAAAGAAATCAAAAAATAATGGTGATATCTGATATTTCATTAATTAAAAATTCACCACAAATATTTAATAAAAGAAGAAATAAAATTAAAAATAATTTTTATGATAATGAAAAAGATAGTAAAAATAGTCATACATATTATTATAGTTCTCTTATGAATTATGAAGAATATGAACATATTAAAAAAAATATTCCTAATAATTTCCTTTTTAAATCTGTTGACAGTGTTGAAACTAATTTTTCTAATTCAACATCTAATAAGTTATCTAATCCTATATATAATAAAAATTTTAGTTCTAAAACTTTTGGAAATTTTAATGCTTATCAAAAAGAAATTATTAAAAGAAAAGGAAGATTTGATAATTTAAATAATTATAAAAAAAATAACATTCATAATGTGCAACTTTTAAGTTTAATAAAAGTTGAATAATTTTTAATTTATTTTAATAATTTAGTTCTATATATTTAAATTAAATTAAGAATATAAAATAATATAAATCTTATTTAATGTAATATGTTTTAATATAAAAGTATTTATTTAATTTTATTTCAATATGTAAAAATAATGAGACTTAAAAATGGATTTATTCTAATTTATAAAATTGAAAAACATTATATTTTCAATAATTACATATTATTAAAAAATAATAATCTACATATCTTTTATTTTTATATTCAATTAGATTATATATATTACTCCTCATTATTATCTTTAATTTTCATTAAATCTTTAATATTTAATCTTTTTTTATAATCATTAACAAGTGCTCCTCTAAGGACTTTAAAACATAAATTATTATCATTACTTTTATCTTTATTATTATATTCATATTTAACTAATAATTTTTTCATTTTATGTTTACTTTGACAACAAACAGGGAAATTATTATATATTAACCAATATACAGTTATTCCCAAAGCCCAAATATCTACAGAAAAATTATATTTTTTACCTAATAATTGTTCAGGAGTTTTATAAGGTAAACTTCCATAACCTTCATAAGCTAATTCATTAGAACCCATAACTTTACTTAAACCAAAATCAATAATTTTCAATATAAATTTTCCATCATCTCTTTTAACAATTAATGTATTTGTATTTTTAATATCTCTATGAATAATACCATAAGAATGTAAAGTATATAATCCACTTATTAAATGTTTTGTTAATAAATTTACTATTGAAAAATTATTTGTTATATTTAATTTTTTAATATTTCCACCATTACAATATTCATTAACATAATATATACATTTTGCAGTTTCAAACCATTCATAACATTTAACAATATTAGGTGCATTTCTTAAATTAGATAAAAACATAAATATATCTTTTTCCCATTGAATACATTTAAAATTTTCTATTTTTCTAACTTCTTCAAGTTCTTCATCTGGATTATCACTTTTATGATTATTTTTCATTTTATCTCTTTCATTATGATTTTTAAAAATAATTTTTATTGCTAATTGTTTTTGTGTTATTTTATGTGTACAAAGAAGAACATTTCCAAAATGTCCACTTCCTATTTGAATTGTTTCTTTTGAGTTTAAATCATATGTATCAAAAATATTTCTAACTTTTTCTACTTTATTAATATGATTATTTAAAGTTTCAATATCTTCTTTGTTGGTTAAAAAAAAATTATAAATAATTTGATTATTATGTAATGTAGAAAAAATTTGATATTGATATATCATTGTATTTTTATTTATTATTTTAGATAAATTATTTGGCATCAAAGGATTATCTATTACAGATGGAAAAAGTTGACTTGTATATATTATTAATTTTAACTTATATTCTGGATATGAATTTGAGTCATTTTTATATCGTTGATTATAAATATAATAAAATATTAAATTATCAGCTAGGATTAATTTCACTTTTTTAAATTTTGTTAAAGTTTTTGATAATTTTAAACAAAAAATTTCAATATATTTTGTATTTTCAATATCAATAGTACGACTAGAAGGTAAACCTTTTATTTGTGTCTTTACTTTTGGGTATTTAACTAACATAATATTTTTTGAATCTGTTATTTCACTTTTATCAAATGTATCAATGGTATTTTGATTAAAAAAAGTTTTACATATTTTTGCAAATTGTAGATTATTTTTATTCATTTTTTTTGAATATTTTTGAAAAGGTGATAAACTTTTATTACTTCTATTTGATAATTCATAATCATTATCATCATTTAAATCATTTACATTTATTCTAATTAAATTCCTTTGTAAAGAAGTCATAGTAGTATATAAATCTCTATCAAATTCTTCCATATCTCTTCTCATTTCATTATCTTCAGCTTCAAATGGTTCATATTCAATAAATGATTTTTTTATTAAATTTATATATTCTTCTGCTTCTTTACTTATATTTATTTTATATAATTTTCTTTCTGGTGATTCAGATTTTGATGAAGGACCAAAAGCATTTGTACTTATTGATGTATTATTTATACTTTGTTCATATAAGTTTAAAGAATTCATTTTTGTTTTTCTCCATAATTTTAAAGGATTTAAATATGTATGTTCATATAATTTTATTTGATCTTTATTAAAAAATTTAAATTTATGAAAAAATGTATTGAAAATTTCAATAATATCAAAGTTTTTTTCAAGTGATTTTGAAATAAATTCATTAATTGTATAATTATCTTTTTCTTCAAAAAAATTATATATTATTCTTTTAAGATTAATTTCATTTATATCGTCATGTAAAAATCTCATATGACAATGATTTAATAATAATTTAACATCTCTCATTTGAATTTGATTTTTTGAAAATGAACATAAATTTGCAATAAGTTTTGTTTTTTCTAAATGATTTCCAAAATAAATTATATTAAACCCATTCATAAATTCTTCATTTGATAAACAAAGGAAATCTATTTCTATATCACTTTTTATATTTCCTTGATTATTATTTGATTCATTATAATTATAAGTCATTTTATTATGAAAAGCATTTAATATTAATTTTTGGGCTAGAATTAATGGCATTTTAGAAATCTGAAATAAGGTATACATATCAACTTTATCACCCGATGCATATTTTAAAGAATAATATAATGAATTCAAAAATGCTACTCTAGGAGGAACTTGATAGTTAATATTTGATAATTGATAATTTGTAGATGGCATCTCCATACTATTACTCATTTATTTAATTTATTTGTTAAAAATTTTTTATTTTATTCATTTCATTCAAGTAATATGTAATTTTTATCAGAATATTTTATACAATTAATATTAACATATATAAACAATTTATAAATATATATATATATATTAATTAATAAATATTATAATAATAATAAAAAAGTAATTAGGATAATAAATAACAATAGTTAAAGGTTATTTTATCAAAAATAAAATTGATTAAAAATTATTTTTTATATAAAAAGTTTTAATCAACTATATAAATATAATTCATTATGGAAAATTAAATACCTGATATTATTATATTAGAAATAAAAATTGTTATTTATATTTATATATAAAAAATATATTTATTATAGAGAAATAATAAAAAATAAAATTTCCATAAAGAATATAAAATAGCAAAAAAATAATAATGAAAAAATAAATTAATCAGCAGCTTCATCATAAGGAAACCAAGCAATTTCTTTTTTTTCTAAACTTTCAATAACATAAGAATTAATAGCATTAGTTTCCTGAATATCAACAAACCTTAAACCAAGCATATATTCAACATATGTCCAAATATTATGTACTTTCTCCATATGAACATCTAACTTTTCACCTTTCTTTTCACAAGTTTCTTTATCAATACCACAAATAAAACAAATTTCTTTTTTATCTCTTTCAATAAATTCTTCTTTACTTCTTAATTCTGAAAAAGCTTCAATAACAATACCATAAAGCATATTCAAAACTAAAATAACTAAAGAAATAAAATAACCTTCTTCATAGAAAAATCTAGCAATATAATAACCAGGATGATGAGTAAATGAAGTAGCTTCCATTCTATCTGCAATTCCACCATCAAATCTCATACCATAATCAACATGAGTTGCAAAACAAAATAATAAAGTTGCACATTCTGATTCTACACATGCTGGTTCAACAAATACTCCTCCTATTAAATCATTAAGAAATTTAAATTCATTTGGATAATGATGAGGAGTTCTTGATGGTACTTCTCTTATGAAATCTCTTGAAAATTTAAAAAAAGCTATACAACCAAAAACTAAATTTAAAATTAGCATTAATGATAAAATTGATATTAATTGATTTATTTTTAATTTAAATGATAATATTAAGTTTCTTAATGTTTGACTTAAATTAACTACACCATATATTTGACATATGTAAAAGAAATAATTTTCTGTTAAAAATCCTGCTAAACTAAATGCCATATTCCATATAAAACCAAATAATTTTCCTTTTCCTATTAAAACTACATAACTTGCATATATTTTTTCTAAAAATGAAAATGTAACTTCATTTTCTTCATCAACATCATTATCTTCTTCATTATTTTCATTTTGCTTTTTTTTTAAAATCTTTTGCATTTCAGCTAAATAATAAACACCAAATTTAGTATATAACCAAAGTATTGTTGCAAGAAAATTAAAAACTAAATTTATTAAACCTAATATTTTAATCATTAAATCAACTCTAGGATCACCATATAATCTTTTTCCTTCACCTTTAATAAAAACTAATAAAATAATATTTATAACAAGAGTAATTAAAAATCCATAAACTTCAATTCTATAAAAATTTAAATCATTTATAAATTTAATAATAGAACTATCTTTACCTTGACTTTTCTTATAAGTAACTTCTTCAATGAAAAATTCACAATTTTCCATAAGAGAAACTAATTTAATATATCTATCACTTCTACCTACATTTTCAACAAAATCTTCTTTAGTATTTTTTGATAATAAAGGAGCCATTGGATTTAATGTAAAAACTACTCTTACTGGTTTATCATTTCCTTGTTTACTTACATATACCATTCTAGTTATACTTTCAAAAAATGCTACACATAAATAATTATCAAAAAATTTAGGATCAATTATTCCTGATGATGGTTCCATTACTTTATTATTTGTATTATATTGCTTTATTATTTTTGACTCAGGAAAAGTTTCCATTTTCATATAAAATTCACTTACTGCTGGATTTTTAAATGTGTCTTCTATTCCAAAAAATTTAAAAAATTGATACATTCTGTTTGCTAATGAAAAACGAATATCTTGATCTAAATCAATATCATCAAAATATTGTTTTGTAAAATAACTCTTCATTTCTGGAGAAAATTTATATACTTTTTTCACTCCATTCATTGGATATATATTATTATCATTATTATTATTATTATTATTATTATTGTTATTATTATTGTTATTATTATTATTATTGTTATTATTATTGTTATTATTATTGTTATTATTATTATTGTTATTATTATTATTATTGTTATTAATATTATTATTATTATTTGTATTTATATTATTAATATTATTATTTTTTTTCTTAGATTCTTCATCTTCATCATTTTCTTTTTTAGTCATTGAATCATATAATTGACTCATTATAGAAACAATATTTTCCAAAATTGAAATAGGTAAAATAACAGAAGAAATTTCTACTAATCCAATAGCTGGGGTTGAACTTTCTTCAATAAAAGCCATTAAAAAATCCATCATATCCTTTCTACATTGATATGATAATTCATCTTCATTTTCTTCTAGGATTAATCTATGAATATCTAATAAGAAAGTACCAAATAAATGTCTTCCTTGATTATCTTTTTGAAATACAGTTTGTAAATTTTCTGGTCTAGTTCCTTGAATAGTTTCAATTAAAAATTCCAAAATAACAAAATATAAATCATAATAATAATCTTCTAAATCTTTTGTTGTTTTTGGATCTATCCATTCAGATAATAAAATAATTTTACCTAATATACTTAACATATATTCAAATACACTTGCTTTATTTTTTTGAATTTCTTTTAAATTTTCTTCACTTCTGGTAACTTCATGTAAATTAATACATTCTGAATCTGGATTTGGTTTTCTATTTTTTATATTATCTTCTTCTTCTTCATCATAATTTTCATCTTCTCTATCATCTCCAATAAAATCTAATAATTTAGTATAATCTTCTTTATTATTTTCTTCCATAAAAACAATAACTTCTTCTTCTAAGTTCATATCATATTGTTTTGGATTATAATGAAGAACAATACCATCTTCTTCTTCTTTAATGAAAAAAATCCTTTGAAAATCTTGATTATGTTCTTCGCAAAAATATTTTAAAATTTTAACAATCATTAATGTAAGAAAATAATCATGTCTAACCATAATAACACTTGGATTTAAACTTCTAATAAAAATACTCATAATATGAATAGTAAAGTTTTGCATAAAATAATCAAAATTTAATAATTTCTTTTTTTTTTCTAATAATTCTAAACAAGCTTTTTGTGTCATTGAAGTATCATATTGTAAAAGACGAAAAAGTGACCACATACAAACATCTCTATATGTAGCTTCGTATCTAAAATTACTCATTAAAAATAAAATATTTTTTATTAATAGGAATCTGTAATTACAATTATAATATATGTTATCTTCTAAAAGAACTTTGAAAAATGTACTTTTTTCAACTTTTGCTTTATCATTTATATATTTTATTACTACTTCAAATATATTTTCTTGAAATTGAGATTCCATTAAATTCATTGATGCTAAATATTCTCTTTTTTTTTCAACATCTTCTTCTTCATATATATCATTTTTTTTTTCAAAAAAATCTTTCATTCCTTTATTTAGCTTTTGCTCTACTATAAAATTTAAACAATGAGAATGAAGTAAATTATTCATATCTGAAAAATTATAAACTTCATAACTTCTTGAGAAAGTTTTAAAATAATCTTCTTGTACTCTTTTCATTTCTTCTTCAGTATATGTAAAACTAATTAAATATTTATGTCTTCTTCCCCAAGAAGCTAATTTATTTTTAAAAGGATTTTTAAAAGTTTCTCTTTCTTCTTTATCAACAAAAATTTCTTGATGTTCCATCACATATTTTTTCAAACATAAAAAATAATGCATAAGTAAATAAAATAATAAATAATTAGCTCCTGACCAATTAAATACATAACTAGATAATTTATTCATAAAAACTAAAATACATTTTATTAAACCATATTCAATAAAATATCTTGTTTTTTCCATTGTATTATGTTGAGCTCTACTTTCAATAATTCCTCTAAAATTTCTTAATTCAAAAATTAATATTCTTGCTTCTTCAGGAACTTCAATTGTTTTTGGATTATTTCCACTTGCCATTAAATTTTCAAAAAATCTTAAATATTTTTGATTTTCTATATTTCCTTCAACTTTTGTTACTTGTGGATCAATAATTAATAATGATGTGTAATAATTTATATTTCTTTCTAATATTATTGTATCTAAATATACTATTCTGTAAAAAATTAATAATTCTGTTCTTATTGAAATATCTAATGTAAAGTTTTTTTTAAATATTTTTAATATTTCTCTTTTTGTTAATATATCTTCAATGAATCTTCTTTCTTCTAAAACTGCATTTCCTTCAAATAATTTGTTTAATACTCTTAATGTTTTTTTTATTGTTTTATAATTTCGAATTTTGTCTTTTCCATTTAATAATGTTTTTAAATCTATATTTGCCTCTGTTAATTTACTATAAAAGAATATCATTAATTTCCTCATTTTTCTTAATGTATTTTGTTCTTCTAGGAAATTTATTTTTAAAATTATTTGCATTATTTTTAGGATTTTATCAATTAAACAAATTGAATTACTAGATTTAACTATGGCAACTTTTAATAAATGTATTAATTGAGAATCTACTTGAATTTCTGCTGAATAAAGATAAATTGTTTTTAATGAATGTTCAACTAAATCAAGCATATTAAATAATTGTTCACCATTTAAAAATTCAATATTACTTAAAAAATCAGAAGTCAAAAACATGAAACAATTATCCAAATTATTATTAATATAAAAATAAGATAATTTTAAAATTTTAAGGAAAATTTCATCATCCATAAAAAATAGATTTTTTGAAGAATTTGAAATATGAAAAGAATGAAAAATATCAATTGATTTAAATATGGATTGTAAAATATAAGTTTTATTAATTAATATTTTCAATTTATCTTCTTCATCCATTTCAGTTGAAGGTTCATATTTTCTAGGTTTAACTCTTTCAATATAAAATTTATATTCTTCTTCTTCAACATTTATTTTTTTTGTAGTAAAAGCCATTTTAAATTTACTTTTAGTTTCCATTAAACTTTTTCCTTCATCAATTAATGAAGGATTAATTGATTTAATTTCTTTTTTTTCATCATTTATTCTTAATAAATTCATAACTTGACTTAAAACATCATTTATTTGAGAAATAAGTTCATCATTATTCCTTTTAAAATTTGAATGTTGTTTAAAATAATCAGCTTCTAATTCTTCAAATAATTGAATTAATCTCTTTACTAATTCAATTTCATTTAAATTCATTTTACTTGCATCATAATAATTAAAAGCAACTTCTTCATATTTATTTGTTAATCTATAAATTCCAGTCATATAAATTTCTGGAAAACCAAGTACTATTTTAATAACTGAATAAGCACATTTTACTATATTTCTTAAACATCTTTTCATATTACTTCCATCAAATGCTACTTTTATTGCATCTTCTTTTTCTAATACTGATTTAGTTACTTTTGATAATATTCTCTTTTTCCTTTGTATTGAATCTGATTCTTTTGATTCATCTATTTCTTTTAAATCTTCGAAATCAAAATCTGGAATAAATTCTTGTATTAAAGTTAAACAATTAATTACATTTTTCATTAATAATTTACAAATTTCAGTTTTCATATGGAAAAAATTTACATTTTTAATACTTCTTTCTTGCTTCAAATAAGATGCTAATACTTGATCATTATAATAAAATGTTAAATATAATATACATTTCATCATTGGTGATAAAACTTTAAATTTTAAATTTTGTTGTTCAATATTTTTTCTATCATCTTTTACACATGAACCAAAAAAAAATAAAATTTTATTATTTACTGATGCAAATTTATTTACTTGTTCATAATTGAATAAAGAATATTTTGCATATAATTCACAAATTTTATACAATTTACTATATATAAAATAAATTTGGCTTTGTTTTTCATTTGTTTTAACAATTTTTAATAAACATTGAATTACATTATCTAAAATATTTTCTTCAGTACTTAAATATTGTTCATTTATTTCATTTGATTGTTTAATATTTGAGACTAATATTAATCTTTGAATTGGATTTAATAACATTATATCTCTATATTTAACATTAGGGAATTTTACAAAATCTTTTGCAACTCTAAATGAATAAAAAATATTTGTCAAAAATTGTTTTAATTGCCATATGTAATTTGATTTAAAATCAAACTTTTTCATCATAATTAAAAAATATTTACTTGGTGTAAAAATATTTTTTATTTCATCTCTAAAATAAACTAAATTTTTTCCATAAATATAATAAGTATTTGATATATTATTTTCATCTTTTGATTTTTGTGTAATACTCAATAAATCAATTTTACTATTATTTTTACCATCTTTTTCCTTTTTTACTAATATATAAACATTTTTAGTTTTAATAGCATAATTAGATAAAATATTACTAGTAAAATGTAAATCATTTAAAAAAGAATGTTCTTCCAAAGCATAAGTAGGATTAGTTTTAATCTTATTTATAGTCTCATTAATTTTATCTTCAAAAGAATGAAAAATATTATCAAAACTTTGTTTACCTTTTAAAATAATATTAACTAATTGAGTAAAAGTGAACCCTTCAAAATCATATTTTTTAAAAAAATTATTTTTTTTTGAAATTGATTTAAATTTTCTAAACAAAACCCTAATATTAGCATGATTCTGATTATTACATTGACAAACAAAATTCTTACTACTAATTCCTTCAGCTTCAGTAGAAGTTTTAATTAAATTTCTCGCATTTTTATAGCATAAATTCTTACAAAGTAAGCAAATAAAAACATTAGGTTCATTAGGATCTTTAAAAAAAATAGTATATTTACATTCAGAAGCCCATTCACCAAATAAACATTTTTTACTATATTTTTCATCTGATTTTTTTCCTTGTTCTTTATCCATTGGTTGATGTGCATTAAATCCACATACACAAACACATTCTTGATGAAAGTGTTTTATTTCCATATGACCTGGACCTTTATGGCATGTTTTAAAACATTTTTTACATATTGGATTTCTTCTCTCTGGGTCACATTCACATAAGTAAAAGTCATCCATTATTGGGTTTAATCCTCCTTCTAATATTGTACAATCTATTCTACGGTAATTTAATGTTGATGAACTACTTAGTACTTTTCGTTTTGAGGATGGATTATCTTTTGGAAGTGAGGATATCATTTTTTTTTTAATTTTTTGTTTTTTTTTTTTTTTCAAGTTTTTTTTTTGATTTTTAAATTAATTTTTTGTATTTTTTCTTTTTATTTTTTTTTGATTATATTTATAATTTAATTTTTATTGGTTTATTTATTTTATTTTGAAAAAATATTATAAAATAAATTTAAAATTTTTTTTGTTGGTGAATGATATTAATCAAATAATATTTTATATTTATAATCAATGGAAATCAAATGACTCATCAAAATTAAATTGAGAAGAATTATTAGTATAATTCATACTTTTCTCAACATAATAATCTAAACTTAAGTTTTGATTTTGAGAAATATTTAATGGGTTTAATAAAGTTGAATTCTCAAATTTAGATTCAATATTTTGATTATAACCAGAATTCTCAGGACATGAAATATTATTATTATCATTATGATTATCATTTATTAAATTAGAATGATTTATATTTCTTTTTTCTATATTTTTGATATGATTTCCAGGAGATACTTTATTATAATCTTCATTTATATTTAAATCAATATTTTCTCTATCATTTCCAATAATAGAATTTAAATTTGAATTAACTGATGTTTCTAATAAAAACTTTTTATTATTTTTTTCTTTTTCATCATTTTCAACTTGTAATATATTATTTTGAATAGGAATTTTCAATTTTTTATTTAATGCAATACATTCGTTTACATATTTTTTAACTTTTTCAATTTGTTCTTGATTTAATAATTCAATATCAAATTCAACATATTGATCAGTTATATTATTAATGTCAGTAAAATAATCAGATAATAAGGGAATAATTCCTTCTAATTGATTAGAAGTTAAAGATTTAATTTTTTCACATAAAATATTTTTTTCTTCATTTAATATTGATTCATATGTTGTTAAACTATTATTTTCATTTATTTTTGATAATGGAATTAAGGATTTTTTTCTCTCTCCTTGAATATTAACATTTGAATTTGATTCAATTGTTAAATTTGAAGATAATGCTTTAATTTGAAATAAAGAATTATGTTCATCAATTAATAAAGAATTATATTTTTTAATTAAACTATCCTCTTTTAATTTTTCAATATTTTCAAATGTTTCCTCTGAAAAATTACATAATTTTTTAATTTGCTCTATAAATTTTTTTTCATTTTTAAAATAATATAACCAAAAATTTCTAATTGATAATTTAAATTCATAAAAACTTTCATATTTACATTTCTTTACATTATTTTCAATATCTCTTATGGAAGGGTTATTATTAATTAAAAAAGGCTCAAATTCGAATTCATTAGAAATTTTTGATAAAAAAAGTAAACACTTACATTTTATCATAAAAAAAGGATTTATATGTGATTTGCCTTTATAAATCAATTTCCAATGAATATTTTTATATTTAACTTTAGGTATTTTATTTTTTATTTCTTTAACTATTTTATTTTCTTTATTTATTTTATTAATTGATGACCTATTTATTTTCTTTTTTAATGAAGACTTTCTTTTTTTTTTTCCTATATAATATGTTCTTTCATAATCATTTTCTAAAATAAATTTTGTTCCAAAAGGTAGATTTTTATTAATCACAAAGGCTTCTACTGGTGTTAAATTATATACACCAATTTCATTTGTTTTTTTATCCATTTGGAATATTTCATTTAAATTAGCCATAAGAAAAAAAAATTTTAATTTAATTTATTAAATTTTTAATTTTTACAATCATCACAATAAAAATCAATTTTTTCAATTTCTTCTTCTTTAATACCAAAACACTCAGGATGAAAACTTTTTTGACATCCATCACAAGTAATATATAATTTATCAGGATTAAAAGGCATATTACATTTACAAATTTTTTCCCAAGTTTCAAAAGGAGGATCCAACAATTCTTTATAAGGATTATATTTAGCTCTAGTAAAAAACATTGTATCTTCAGATTCATCTAAATTAATATAATCCTCATATTTTAAAGTATAACATTTACAAATTACACTCTCAATATAAATTATATCATTATGTGGTGATTCAAATAATTCAAATTCACTTATTGAATCATATGCTTTTGGATCTATTAAACCATTTTTTTCTCTATTTAAATCTGATTTTAAATAATACCATTGTACTTTTATTGATGGCCATAATGAATGCTTCTTCATACCATTTGATGGTAATATTTCTAGTAATTTAGCATAAAGATATTTATTTTTTTCCTTTGCTTGGATACATAAACAATCTCCTATATTATATATTATATTGTGGTATTTGAATTTTGAAAATTTTGGATGTTTGCCCATAAATTTCATTATTTTATCTATTTTTTCTTTACTGTTTTTATATATTTTTTTTATTTTACTTTTTCTGTTCTTTTCTCATTTTTCCCATTTTTATTATTTTTATATTTGGTATTTTATATATTTTTTTTCATTTTTTAAAAAATAATATTTTTTATATTTCAAAATTGTAAAATTTATTAATATGGATGAAAAGGAAAAAAATAAAGATATTTTATTAACAGTAACATCTAATAATTCAATAATTTATAATGAAAATTGTATACCTGATGAAAATGAAATAAAAAAACAACTATCTCTATATAATAGGGAATTATTAAATAATATAGAAATCAATTTTGATGATATTATGAAAAACAATATCGCAATTTCTACTTTAATTTTATCAAAAAAAAATAATCCATCATTAAATATAATGAATGATATAATAACTTTAATAAAAACAATTGATAAATATAAAAATATTCCAAATGAAAAAATTTTAAAAGACTTAGAAATTTATATACTGAATTTAATAAATAATGATAAAAAAAAAGAAAATGAAGAACAATCAATAAAATATCAAAATATTTTAACATCAATTTCTGAAATAAAAAAAGAAGAAGTATCAGTATTTAATAGATTATATAATAAAAGAAAAAAATTTCAAATTGAAATTAAACCAATAACAAATAAATCATATTCAAATGAAACAAGAGATATTTTTAATAAATTATATTTAAATGAGACATATAGAGAAGTTAAAATTCCTCAAAATTTTCAAAGAAAAAATTTTAAAATTAAATCAAGTATAAAATCAAAAATGCTTTTATATAATAAATACAGACGACAATTTGAAAGAAATTTAGATGAATTATTTAAAGAAGGTAAACTTACTTTTTGTGATAGATTGAATTATGATGAATATATTTTATTTATGAAAAAAATAGGATATTTAAATTTTGAAAATAATGAAATAGAAATTAATTTAGCAAAAAAAATATTTCAATTTTTACAAATTAATAAATTAGAAAAATATATTCCAATAAAAAATTTATTTATATTTACTTTATCGATATTAAATTTAAATTATTATAATAATGATGAAAATTATAAAGTTAGTAATGAAACACATAAAAGAAGTATTTCAAGTACATCCTCTTCTTCAAGAATTTCAATAAATAAATTTTCAAATCATTATAAATTTAATGTTCTTATAATTAATTCTATTCAATCAAAAAAAATTTTTACAGATTATATAATTTTATATTATAATTGGAAAAAAAATCAAACAAATCATAGAGAAATTTTTACAAATAAAAATTTAACTTTTAAACCAGTTATTAATAATGAATATAATCAAAAAATAAAAGGAAATTTATTTTCTCATATTTCAAAATATCAAAATATTAAAAAAATAAATGATAATAATTTGAAGCAAAAACAATTACTAATTGAAACTCAAGAATGTACATTTAAACCCCAATTAACAAATTATAATTTTAATTTTGAAAGAAAACCACTTTTTAATAATCTTTCAAATAAAAATGAAATTCAATTAAAAAATAGAACAACAATAAATAAAAGTATAAAAGAATATACTTTTAAACCTGATTTAAGTCTAACTAAAAATTATTTTGAAAATCATCAAAATTTAGTAAAAAATAAATATACCAATAATAATAATTCATTTAAAAAAATTGAAGATAAAAATAATTCTTTTAATCATATTTATAATTCTAAAAATTATTCATTGAAAAATATTAAACTAACTAAGAATTTTTCTATAAGAAATTTAAAAAATTCAAAAAATCATTCATATAAAGATTTAAAATATTCTAATAATTATTCATTGAAAGATATACAAAATTCAAATGATTTAACAGTAAAAAGTATTAAATGTTCAAGAAATAATTCATTAAAAGATATTCAAAATCTGAAAAATTATTCAATAAAAAATAAAAGAGATCAACATTCTTTAACAAAAATTAAACTTAATTCTTTTCATAGAACAAATAGTTTTTTAAAAGATAATAATAATAAATATTCTAGAAATATTTCACATAAAAAAGAATTAATTCAAAAACCTTCTTTAAATGAAAATGAAAAAGATGAATTTAAAAATATTTATAAATCTAAAAATTATTATAAAACATATAATTCAGATAATAGTAAAAATATTGATAATAATAAAGATATTTTATACTATAAAAAAAATGTTACTTCTCCAGTATTTAAACATAAAAAAATTATTAATTATAATCCAATTGACCCAAAGAAAAAATTATTTTTAAATAAGCCATTATTTATTCTTGATATTAATTTAACTAATAAAAATCAAAAAATTTTTATTCATAAAGATATTGATATTGATAAAACTGTGTCTGATTTTGTAAAAGAAAATAAAATAGATGATCCAAAAAATGTAGAATTTATTAAAGATTTGATTCAAACAGAATTAGGTAAGTTTAAATGAAATAAAATATAAATAAATGAAATGTATTGAAAAGTGTAATTTGTATATTTTTTTTATAATAAAACATTATTAAAATTTTAATATTAAATTAATTTAATACAAATTTTATTTTAATTATTATTTAATAATTAAATAATAAAAAAATTAATGAATATTTAAAAGATTTGAATAGAAAAACAAAAACAAATTACAAATAAAAAAAGAATTATAATAAAAATATTTATGAAACATTATAAATATATTACATTATAAATTAAAATAAAATATTTGAAATATTCCAAATAAAATAATTATTAAGAAATATCCAGAAAAAAAAAAAATAAAAATATCATAATTAAAAATAATAAAAAATTCCTCCAAAAAAATATATAAAACCCAAAAAGAAAAAAAATTATCATTTTAAAAAAAAAATGTTATACCAATCTGAATTAAATGAAGAACAACTTCAAAATCAAGAGAATCAAAATACAGTTTTCATATCATCAAAATTTCCTCAAAAAAATTATTGTTCCTTATGTAAAAAATCATTTTCAACTCAAGGAAATCTTCGAAATCACATAATGACAATTCATGAGAATAATCGTCCATTTAAATGTCCTTTCCCAGGATGTACAAAAAATTATTCAATTCAAAGTAGATTACAAGTACATTATAGAACTCATACTGGAAATAAACCTTTTATTTGTAAAGAATGTGGAAAAGCATTTAATGAAAAAGGAAATTTAAAAACTCATGAAAGATTTCATTCAGAACAAAGACCTTTTAAATGTAATTATTGTAATAAGACTTATAAGACTAATGGTCATTTGAAAGATCATATTGAAATTCAACATATGAAAATTAGGAAATTTATTTGTTCTTATTGTAATAAGAAATTTGGGAGAATTTCTACTTTAAAAGCTCATATTAGAACTCATACTGGGGAAAAAAATTATAAATGTAAAATTGAAGGTTGTAATAAGTGCTTTGCTGAAAAAGGGAATATGGAAATTCATTATAAAAGACATTTAAAAAGGATTATGAATCAAAAAAATTATAATTGTAATTCTAATAATAATAATATTAATTATAATAATAATAATTATATAAATTGCAATTATAATAATAATAATAATTTAAATAATGATAATGATATTAATGATTTTAATAAAAATAATACTTTTAATTTAAATGAATTTTCAACATTTGATGATAATACAAATATTACTAGACCATCTTCAAAATTGACTTTATTAAATAATAATAATATTTTTTCTGATAATAATAATAAAGAAAAAATTATTGATGATTATTATCAAAATAATTTTTTACTTTACGAACCAGGAAATACCAGTCTAATAAATTTTAATATTAATTATAATGATAATGAAAATAAAGATTATAGTGATTTACCAGAAAAAGATGATCTATCATATTTAGATGCTCTCCCAGAATTAAATTTTGATGTTGATAAAGCATTTGCGAATATTTAAATTTAGTTAATGTTAGGAATGAATCTAACATTTTTTTATAAATAATTTATCTTTCTATAGAAATTAATTAAGATAAAACTAAATTAATGATTTATGACATGTCTTTTTATTTAATATTAGAACAAAAAATATCGTATTAATTCATGTTAACTTTGTTTAGAAAATTATAAATGACAATCTATATAAATATTTATAAAAAGAACTTTATTTAAAATAATTTTTACTTAATATATATTAAATATAAAAATATTAATATTTCTTTTTTTTTAAATTATTAAATAATATTAAAATTAAAATAAATGATTTATAATAATCAAGGTGGATCTATTGGATTTTCTTCTTCAACAATAAATCAAACAAAAAAAAAATTATTTACTCCAATTAAAATTTCAATCCCAATATTATCAGAAGTCAAAAATTATAAAGAAAAATCACTTCCTAATTCTCCTCGTAAAGAAAAAGGAGATTTTAAAAATACAAAATTTCCCACTCGTACAATAAAAACAAAATCTATTCTTCCAAAAAAAAATTCAAATTCAACTGGAAATTCTCCAATAAAAAAAAGAAAGACAAAGAAAGAAAATATAAAAAAAAATCATTATTTTGGTAAATCAAAAAAAGTAAATAAAAGTTTATCATTATTTAATGAAATTTATGATTCATTAGTAGAATCAATTAAAAATAATAGAGTAAATACACAAAATTCAAATACATCAATTGATTCATCATTAGATAATTCAGAATTTACTTTATCTCCAATTAAAACTAATAAAACATTAAAAAATAAAAAACCAAATAAAAAATTTTCATTTTTATCATCAATTACAATATCAAAAATTTTAAAAACTCCTCATTTTAATACTTTAGAAGATGAAGCAAAAAGTATGACTAATACAATTGAAATTGCAAATTTTTATGAATATACTAAAAATTGTATGAGAATAATAATTGAATTAAAAGAAAATAAATCTAAAGCTTCAATACCTAATAAAGTTAAAATATTAAATCCTGATAATCATAAAAAATTAGCAGTTTTTGATTTAGATGAAACTTTAATTCATGGTGTTGTTAATATTACAAATTATAAAAATGAAAAAAATATTATTTCAGTGACTTTACCTTCAAAAAAAATTGCAAAAATTGGAGTTAATATAAGACCAAATTGGGAAGAAGCAATAAAAAGAATAAAAAAATTATATACTATTGTAATATACACTGCTTCTCATTCTTCATATGCAGATGCTGTTTTAAATTTTTTAGACCCTGAAAATAAATATTTTTATAATAGATTATATAGAAGTAATTGTATTGATGTTAAATTAAATGGGAAAAATTTTTATATTAAAGATATGAATATTTTTGAAGATTTCGACCCAAAAAATATTTTAATTGTTGATAATTCTGTTATGGCATTTGCTTATGATTTAGATAATGGAATTCCTATTTTACCTTATTATGATGCTGAAAAAGATTTAGAATTATTATTTGTTGCTTATTATTTTGAATCTATATATGAATGTGATGATTTAAGAGTTATTAATAAAAAATATATGAAATTAGATTATTATTTAAATCAAGCTATTGAAGAATATAATAATGAAAGTGATGAAGAATCTGAAGATAGTATTAAGGATGATGTTCAAAAAAAAGAAAAAAAAATAATTGAAGAGAAAATAAAAGAAAAGAATAAAGGGGTTTCTATGAAAAATTTATTATTTGTTAAAAAAGAAAAAGAAGTTAAAAAAGATAAAAGAAGATCATCACAATTTGTAGAAGAATTTCAACTTGATATTATTAAATTAAGAACTAAATTTAGTAGAGATGAAGAAAAGAACAAATATCTATAATTGTTATCATTTAGATTTTGTTTTTATATATTTTTTATTTTATATTTTATTTACACAAATGATTAATATAATTGAATTTGATAAAATTCAGTAATTATTTGTTTTATTTTTGATTATCTTTATATAATATTGCAACATGATTAATTGATTAATGAATGATTTTATTTGATATTTCTTTTGTAATTATCAATATAAATAATTAACTAATAGTATATATTAAAAAATAAAATCTAAAAATTTAAAAGTATTTAATATTAATATATTCTAAAATAAATTCACTTTAAAATAGAATTATTTTTATTTAGATTAATTTAATATAATTAAAATTTTAATATTTTTTATATAAGTAATTAAACTTTTTGGATAAGTTATGAATTTATATATAAGTTTATAAAAATCAAAATTGTAAAAATTAAATATAAATAAAAAAAACTTAAAAAAACTTAAACCATATTTTTTTTACCTTAAATATAAAATTTTAAAAAGAATTTCATAAAAAAATAAAAGAAAATTTAATGAGTTTTCATTTCTTCTTCAACTTCTTCTCTAGTAGGCATAACACAAAGAGCACCTTTTTTAGTAGTAACAAGAGATGCAGCTGCTTGTGCGAATTTAAGAATATCTTCAACTTTATCCATATCCAAATTATCAAGTCCATATTCTAAAACTTTACTAAGAGCAGCACCAAAGAAGCAATCTCCAGCACCAGTAGTTTCAATAGTATTAGGATTTTCATAAGCTTTAACAAAAACATCTTTACCATCATAATAACCTCTAGCACCATCAGGACCATAAGTAGCAAATACTAATTTAGTATGATATTTATCTAAAATAGCATGTATTCCTTTATCATAATCAGTTTCTCCTGTTAAGAAAGTAATTTCATTATCAGAAATTTTTAAAATATCAGCAAATTTTAAACCATATTCCATCCATTCTTTTGCTTTTTTTTCACTTGACCATAATGGTGGTCTATAATTAGGATCAAATGATATTATACAACCTGCATCTTTTGCAATTTTAAGTGCTTCAATTGTTGCATCTTCAGCTGGTTGATCTGTGAAAGAAAGAGTACCAAAATGGAAAATTGTAGCATTTTCAATTAAACTTTTATTTCTTTGAATATCTTCTTTAGTTAACATAATATCAGCTCCTGGTTTTCTATAAAATGAAAAGTCTCTATCACCATTTTCTTTTTTTTCAACAAATGCAAGTGTAGTATGAACTTTTTTATCAAGTGTTAATCCAGTCATATCAATGTTTTGTTCTTCTGTTCTTTTCTTTAACATTCTACCAAACATATCATTTCCTACTTTACCTATGAAAGCTACATTCTTTCCTGCTTTTTTCATCATTGCTAATAAATTACATGGTGCTCCACCTGGATTACATTCATATAAAGGGTTTCCTTGGTCTGATTCACCAGTTTGGACCCAATCGATTAAAAGTTCTCCTAAACCTACACAATCGTATTTCCTTGACATATTTTTTTTTATATAAATTTTTTTTTTTTTGTGGATTTTATATGTTTTTTTTGGTTAAATGATGTTTGGGTTTATTATTTTTTTTTTTGGGAGGAATAATTAATTCATTTTTTATGGTATGTTATGTATAGTTGATTTTTTTTTTTGATGGTTTTTTTTATTTTTTTTTTATTTTTATCTTTGTTTTTTTTTTATTTTTAATCGGTTAAAAGGGAAACAATAGTTTTATACTTATGGAGTAATTTAAAAATATTGTGATGAAGTTTAAGAATATTTTATGATAGAGAAAAAAACTTATATAATGTTAATCATAATAATTTTTGTTAAAAAACACTAAAAAAATTTTTATTGAAAAATTATTGTTGAATAGTATTAAATTAATAGATAATATATCTGTTATTTTTTTATTTATTGTTTAAGAAAATACAATAAGAACATATAATAATTTTATATATTTATAGAATCAAAATTTATAGAAATATGAATAACTTTAATCTTTCATAATTTTTATTATTTATTTTATATTAAATTATCAATACTTAGATATTTATCATTAATATTTGAATATTATCAAAAAAATAAAAATAAAATCATCTTAGCACACCATGACATAT
>JAJJLH010002327.1:0-26505 GCA_023806865.1 Isotricha sp. YL-2021a | reverse complement strand
AATAATAATAAACCACAATATGTGCTTAAAATAAATAATAATGAAATAAAAAGAATTTATCCAGAAGAAGTATCAAAACAAATTTTAAATATGACTAGATGATTTTTAAATGTAATTTTCAAAAGAAAAAAAAAATTTAATTTAATTATTTTAATTTAAAAGTTTATAAAAAAATTTTTTTATTTAAAAAAATTAAATAATTTTCATTTAACATTTTGATTAATATTTTCTTAAAGTTTTTTCATAATCTTTATATTTTTGAGCCATATCTTCATTCATTTGTAAAATTAACATAGCAGATTTTGTTCTTTCTTCACCTAATTTTTTCATCAAATTAGCTCGTTCAATTGGATCAGTTGAATTATTATAATAATCAATTCTTTCAGCTTCTTTTTTTTTCTCTTCAGTTATAAATTGTAGTAATTGATTAGATAATTCAACTTTATATTCATTTAATTTTTTTTCAATTTTTTTATCATCTTGAAAATCATTATTAAAATTATTATATCTTATATTATTGCTATTAGTTTTACTTCTATTAGTTGGAACAGTTTTAAAAGTTTGATTATAATTACTTGAATTAGTATTATAATTTGTATTATTAATATTAAAATTACCAGTTCTATTATAATTTTTTTTTGTATTATTATTATTTTCTGAAATTGGAAGTCTATGACTTGCAGTTTGAGGTCTTTTATTTTTAATTTTATCATTTGAAAATGAATTTTTTTTCATTTCTTCTTTTTTAATACCAAAAGTAAAATAATTATTATTATTATTATTAGTATTTTTCATTTTACTTTCATTTCCAATTATTTTTATATTATTATTATTATCAATATTTTTATCATCAGTTTCAATGATTTTATCTTCATTTTCATTTTCATTTACTACTTTAATATTATTTTTATTTTCATTTGGTTTTGAACTTCTATAATTACTTCTCGTTGTTCTATTACTTGAACTAAAAGTTTGTTTAAATTCATTTTCTGATTTTTTTAAATTATCATCAATTTCTTTTCCTTTAATTTCTGCTTTTAACATTTCATTTTGTTCTTCTTCTTCTAATTCTTGTAATCTATTCAACAAAGAATTAATTCTCTCATTTCCTGGAAACATATTTTGAATATTTCTTATCATTTTATCATCAATATTTTTCCTATGAAACATTTTTTGGAATTTATAATCATATTCTTCTTTTTTCCTTATTATATCATCTCTAACTTGTCTTTTTCTTTCTAAAATTAATTCTTGTTCTTTTTTGAATTGTTCTATTTTTTCTCTTTTATCATCTATTTCTTTTTCTGCTTTCATTCTTTTTAAATCTTTATTTTTTTCTAAATTTTCAATAAATTTTTGTTTTTCTAAAAATTTTTTATAATTTTCTTCAATTTTTTCTTGATTTTCCATATTTTTTTTTTCCATTACATCATTTGTTATTTTTTCTCTTTCTTTTATTTTATCCATTGTTTCTCTTTTTCTATGATTTAAAATTTGTTCATTTTTTAAAATTGTATTTTTAATATGTTCAGCTCTTTCTTCATTTTTTTTATTTCTTTCCTCTTCTTTTTTTTTATTTATTTTATCAATTTCTTTTTGTCTTTCAGAAATTTCAAATTGTTTTAAATTATAATCATCTAATTTTTTTTGTTGAATTTCTTTATCTTTTATCAATACTAATTTAGTTCTTTCATATCTTTTTTTTGCTTCTTCTGCTCTTCTTTTCATTTCTTCATCTTTTTCTTTATCTAATCTTTTTTTTTTTTCTTCTTCATATTTTTGTTTTTCTTCAAATCTTTCTCTTATTTCTTCTAAATTTTTATCTAAATTTCTCATATTTCTTTCAATTTGTTCTTTTTTTTTTCTCATTTGTTCATTATGTTCTTCAATATCTTTTTGTCTTTTTATTTCTAATTCTTTTTGTCTTCTTTTTTCTTTTTCTTCCATATATTTCATTTTTTCATTTATTTTTCTTTGATATTCATTATTCATTTTTTCTACTTTTTCTTCAAATTCCTTTTTTTTTCTCTCTTGTTCTTCATGTTTCCTTATATTTTCTTTTAATCTTTCTCTTTCTTTTGCTGCTTCTTTTTTTAATCTTTCTTGTTCTTTCATATATTTTTCTAAATCTTGTTTTTTTCTCTTCTCTTCTTCTTCTTCTTGTCTCTGTCTTTTTAATAATTCTCTTTGTTCTTGTTTTAAATTTTCTATTTTATGTTTTGCCTCAACTTCTTTTTTAAAATTTTCTAATTTTAAATTCTGCTTTTTTATTTTTAATTCTGCTTCTTTTTGCATTATTTTTCTTTGTAATTCATATTCTACTGTATTTAGTAAATCCATTTCATTTTTTTTTTTCATTCTTTCAAATTGTTTTAGTTCATTTCTTATTGCTGTAGATTGAAAATTTTCATCTTGTTCTGTTTGAGGTTTATCTTCCATTATTTTTTGTTTTTTTTATTATAATTATTTAAGTTTTTATTAAATTGAATTAACGATACATAATTTATTTAAAATATTTGTATATTATTATTGTTTTATGAATTTTAAATTTAACTAAAAAAATTCAATAAATTTGTTAAATTATTAATAAAAAAATATATAAATTTTTTTATTTATATATTCATTTTTTTAATTCATAATATTCATTGGTTGAAATAATAATTGACTTATTATCTCTAAATATTTAATATTTTATAATTATTTATAATCACAAAAATAAAAAAATATTAATGAATAATATATGGAATAAATATAAAAAAATAGCAATAATTAGTTTAGGGAAATATAATACAATTTATAAAGCAAAAAAGATTAAAGAAGGGAATTATGTTGCAATTAAAGAAATTAATAAAGATAAATATAAATTTTTCACAGGACAAGATTTTAATGAAAAAAACATTGAAAAAATTATAAATATCGAAAATAGTGTAAAGGTCTTAGAAAAAATTAATTTAAAAAAAAATTTTATCTAGTGATGGATTTATGTTTAATAAGTTTACAAGATTATTTAAATATTAGAAATAAAGGGTTATCAATAAATGAAATAAAAGAAATTTTAATACAATTAAATTCTATTTTATCAAAAATAAAAGAAAAAGAAAAATTAATTATAAAACCTTCAAATATTTTATTATCTTTAAATAAAATCAATAAAATATCCATTCAATTAACGACATTTAATTTTCAAAAAGAAAATCAAATATCATCTAATATTGAAAATAAAACAAATGAATCAATATTAGATAATGATAATATATGGAATTTAGGAATAATGATTTATTATATGCTAAATAAAGAATTTTTATATAAAAAAGATGAAATAAAAATTAAATTAAATAAAATTAAAGATGAAGATTTAATTGATTTACTTAAAAAGATGTTAAAAATAAAAATACAAGAAAGAATATCTTGGAATAACTATTTTAATCATTCTTTTTTTAATAATAACATTTTTCCTAAATTTAAAATTATTTGTGAAATACATTCAGAAGAATTTAATCATTATTGTAAAGATTGTAAAAAAAATATTTGTGTAAAATGTCTAAATGAACATAGTTTAAATTTTCATCAAATAATTTCTTTTTTTCAAATAGGATTAAATGAAAATGAAAATAATGAATTTACAAAAGCAATCAAGGTAATTGATTCAAATTTAAATGAATTGAATTCAATGAAACAAAATATTAAATTATTAATGTCTAATTTAGCTAAAATAAAAGATAAGAATGAAATTTATGAAAATGATTTAGATAATAATTTTAAACAATATTATATAAATTGTTTAAATATAATGAATGAAAAATTAAAAATAAAAACAATAAAAATAATAGATATTTATAAATCTTCAATTGATTGTGTTTATAAAATTTCAAAAGAGATATTAAATCAAGAAACTCAAATAATTAATTATATAAGTGAATCAAATTTAGAACAATTAATTGAAGAAGATAAACAATATGATATATATAATAATGAATTATATATTAATGATGAGGATATTAAAAAAAATTTTGATATATATGTTAACAATAAAAATATAAAATTTCAATTAACTTATAATTTTGAGAATGAAGGAAATAATTTCATTAAAATAATAATGAATAAACAAATAAAAAGTATAAGTTGTTTATTTAGAAATTGTTTTAATTTAATAAATATAGATTTTTCACAATTTAATACTAATGATATTACAAATATGAATAATATGTTTTATAACTGTAAATCTTTAAAAAATATTGATTTATCTAATTTTAATACAGAAAATGTAACTGACTTCAGTTGTATGTTTGTAAATTGTTTTTCTTTAAAAGAAATAAATTTATCTAAATTTAAAACATATAATTGTGTTGAAATGAGTGGAATGTTTTATAATTGCACTACATTAGAATATTTAAATTTATTTAATTTTGATACTATAAATGTTGTAAATATGTGTTGCATGTTTTATAAATGCAATTCTTTAATTATTTTAGATTTATCTAATTTTAATACTAGTAAAGTTACTAACATGGCTTGTATGTTTCAAGAATGTTATTCTTTAAAAAAATTAAATGTATCAAATTTTAATACAAACAAAGTAAAAAAAATGAATTATATGTTTATAAATTGCTCTTCTTTGCAAAATTTAGAATTATCAAATTTTATTACTAATAATGTTATAAATATGGAACGTATGTTTTATGGATGTTCAAGTTTAATTTATTTAAATATTTCTAATTTTAAATGTAGATTTAATAATAAAATCACTTCAATGTTTTTAAAAATAAACAAAGAATGTGATATAAAATGCAATGATAATAAAATATTATCCGAATTTAAGAATAATAAATAATTTGAAAAAATTTTATTTACATATTTATAAACTTTATAAAAATAAAATTTTACTAAAAATATATTTCAAAAAATAATTAAAACTTTTAAAAATATAATAAAAAATGTTATTTAATGCAAATCATTTATATGAAGGAATAAGTAAAAATTATTCATGGCAAAGAATGCAATCACAACCAAATTTCAACCAAAGATTAATAGATAAAATAGATACAACAAATCATAATGTCACAAATTTTTTTTTAAAACTATCAAAATTTAATAAAAAAGTTCCAAAATCGAATTATTATAAAAATAAAGAAACAGTATTTTATGATGATATGAATTTTAAACATTATCATGAATTATTAATGTTAAAATCAACTCCAATTGAAGAATTAAAGAAGAAGAAAAAAAAAAAAAAAGATGAAAATTTATATAGAATAATGAGTGCAGAAAGAAGAAACTATATTTATAATAGAAAATTAAAACCTACTCCTTTTCAAAGAAACAGAGCTAAAAATATTTTTGAGAAAAGAATAATTTTAATTAATCAATATTTACATTCTACTTCTGATATTGATAATTTAATTTTGAAAAGTACTTCTGATTCTCCTAAAAATAGGAATGAACATTATTTTAATATTAATAATTTAAAAAGTGGTTTTTTTACTTCCAGAAATAAAAATGAAATTGAAAGAAATAATAGTAATGAAATTTGTTTGAGTTATAGGGATAAAAATGATAAAGAAAAAAGAAGTGATAGAATATTAAAAAAATTTAAAGCTCAAAATTATTTTAATGCTATTAATTTAAAAAGAACTGAGAAAATTATTAAAATCCAAAAATTAGATAGTTTTAAAAAATTAAAATTAGATGTTAGAAGAAAATAAAATAATGATAATTGTATTTGAATGATTATATAATAGTAATTTATTTTTTTTATAATCTAATAAAAAAATATAAATATTGTTTTAAATGAATAAATATATTTTATAAAAAATATTTAAAAAATATAAAATAAATTTAAATTATGGAAGAATATGATCCAAAAAATCCAAATGATTTTTTAAAAGTTTGAATTCTTTTAATTTTTCACAATTTTTTTTAGATATTATCTAAACAAAATTTAACAAATAAAAAAATAGAAAAGAATAAATTAACTGGAGAAGAAAAAGCTTGGAAAATGTTAGAAAAAATGGGATGGAAGGGAAAAGGTAAAACAAATATAATATTTATAATAAAAATATTAGGTTTGGGAAAATACGAACAAGGAATTACAGTTCCTTTAATAACAAGAAAAACTTCTAAAAATCAAGGAATAATTTTGAATTATAATACTAATTTTGATTATGAATAAAAATATTTAAATAATAATAAATTACATATAAAATACTAAATTTATTTTTAAATTATAAAAAAAATATTTTATACTATTTTAAAAAATGAATGTTTCATTGAATGAAGAAATTAAACAATTAGTAAATAAATCATTTAAAAAAACCATTTGTAAAAATATAGAAAGTTTATCCTCCAGGATGTCAATTAGAGAATAAATTTATAATTGATATTAATTTAAATTACTTTTGTTATGCATCAACAATGGCAGTTATGATTTATTCAATAAAAACAAAAGAATTAAAAACTATATTAAAACCAGTTAATGATAGATTTTTAAAAATATTAGCATTAAATAAAGAAAATAAAAATGAAATTGCTTTATATTATCGCAAAAATGGTATTTTTGTTTATGATATTATAACAACTGCAGAAATACATAATTATAATAATTTAAATGATTTAATTTATTTTACATTTAATACAGATGATCATTTATTAGTTTTAAATGAAAAAAATGAAATATTTATTGTTGATATTAAAACACATAATATTACTCAATGGAAAGTTTGTGGAAAACCAAATTTAATTGCATGGTATCCATTTAATAAAAGTGATTTTGTATATTCTAATCATAAGCAAGAAATTTATTTATGTAATAAAGACTCAGGAAAAAAATATATAAATTATATTGAAGTTAAAAGTGAAGATAATAATATAATTATTCAATTAGAATGGTATAATTCAGATGAAAATTATAAATATTTACTTGTTGGTTTCATAAATACTGAAATAGTACTATGTGATATGAATAATAATAATCCTTCTATTATTATGAAATTTGATATACATGGAAATAGTTTAAATAGAATTTTATGGTTAAAAAATGAACCAGGTTCTTTTATTTCTTTTTTAAATAAATCAACAAAAATAACATATTGGAATGTAAGTAAAAAATCATATAAATCAATATCAAAATTAACAGATATTCCTTTATTAAATAGTAAAATATCTCCAAATGGAAATGAAATATTAATGAGTTTAGAAAATGGAGAAATTAAAATATATGATACTTCTCTTAAAAAAATAATTTTTTCATCAATTCCTTCACATACAGATACTATTTTTGATTTAGAATTTTCTCCTTTTAAATATGGTCAATTTGCAACTGTTTCTTATGATAGTTGTCTTAAAATTTGGGATATGACAAAAGATTGTGTTTTATTGACTTTAAAAATAAATGAACCAGGAATAATTAATAAAGAAGAAATTCCAAAATTATATTCTATTAAATATTCTCCTATTAATGATAATTTAATTTGTACAGGAGATTCAAAAAAAGGTTTAAGAATTTGGGATATTGAAATTGAAAAAAATACATCTACTATTAAATTAGGAAATGAAAAAAATAATAGTGAAGTAATTGGAATTGATTGGAATGAAAAAAATGACATAATTGCATCATGTGATAATTCAATATTTATTTTAACTTTAGAAGGAGGAAAATTATTATTAATTTCAGAAGTGAATATAAAAGTTAAAGTTTTTCAAGTTAAAATCTCTCCTTTAAATGATAATTTTTTTTCAATAGCATGTGAAGATTCTTTTATATTAATATACGATAAAAATAATACTGAAAATTTTAAAAGAAAATTAATAGGACATACACAAAAAGTTTTTGGTTTATCATATAATCCAAAAAAGAATATTTTAGCAAGTTCTTCAGATGATTTTAAAATAGGAATATGGAATTTAGATCAAAAAGAAATTAAAGGTAAATTTTTATTAGGACATACAAATAATGTACGTCAAATAATTTGGATAAAAGAAGATCCAAATATGTTAATAAGTGGTTCTTCTGATGGAACTTCTAGAATTTGGAATACTAAATATATGATTTGTATGGGATTAATTTCAGGTCATCATTCTGATGTTTATGGTATTGATATTTGTCCAAATCATCCTTTTCTATTAATTACTTCTTCAAGAGATAATTCTATTAGATTTTGGAATTATGTTAAAAATCCTATTGAATTTATTATTAATTTTAAAAATGTTAATAGTGATGTTTATAATAAATATAAAAGTTTAGGAAAAAAATTGGAGTCAATTAACAAAGATGATTTTATTTCTAGAGCAGAAATTATTGTTAATTTCTTTTTTTATAATGATTATATTAAAGAATTATTTGATATTTTAAGAGTTATTTTAGGTTTGAAAGAACATAATGATGATAATAATAAAATATTTTATATTGCTGATTTATATTCTGCTTATAAATCAAAAATTTCTAATTTAGAATTCAATTATTATAATTATAATTCAAAATTTTCTTTTAAAAAAAAGAAAGAAGATTTATTAAATGAAGCAATTGATCTTTGTTCAAAATGTGGTGATTGGGAAAAATATTGTGAATTAAATATAGTTTTAGGAAATTGGAAAAAAGCAATAATGGCAGCTCCTCATGTTTCTATTAAATATTGGGAAGAATTAACTAAAAATTATTCTGAATATTTATTAAAAAATGAAAATGAAGATATTACTATTAGTGATAAAGAAAAATTATTTTCTGCTTTAAATTCAAATGAAATTCAACCATCATTAAAAATATTAACTGATAATTTTTTATATGAAGATGCAAAATATGTTTGGATTAATAAAATGATAAATAAATTAAAAAAAGAAAATAAAAATAATTTAATAGATGATGAAAGTGATAATGATGATGATATTGATAAAATATTAGAAAATTTAGAAAATGATTCAACTTTATATAAAATAACAAAAGAAATTTCAAATGAAAAATTAATAACTGGAAATTGTGTTCAAGCTTGTTGTTCTTTTTTATCTATTAAAAAAATCAATGAAAGTATTAAATGTTTATTAAGAGGAAATGAATTAGAAATTGCTTATTTAGTTATTAAATTAACTAATAATTTTTTATATGAATATGATGTTATGTTTGGATTATTATGTCAAGAATTAAAATTTGGTAATTATAATAAACAGATTTCTGTTATTGAAAATTGTGAAAATGAGAATTTGAAATTTTTACTTTATGCTTTTTTAAATATTTTTGAGAATTTACAAGATAAAGAAAAAAATATTTTTGAAAATTTAAAAATTAAAATTAATGGTTTTTCTAAATTAATAATTAATAATGATTATACAAATTTAAATAATTCTATTCAAAAATTAATAGATAATATTGATAAAGATTTAAATAATAATGAAATCAATGAAAAAAATATTATTGAATTTTTAGATTTATTAGAAGCAATGAGAATTTTTAATTGGAATGATTTTAAATTATCTGATACAAATTCATATATTCAAATATATCAGAATTATCTTATTTTATCATTATTTTTTGAAATGTTAAATCATAATTTAAAATCAATATCCATTTTAGCTCATGAATTAAATAAAAGTGGAGTTTATCCTAATTCTAATTTGTTAATTCCAGTTATTGACTTTTATAAGATTAATGAAAACAAAGAAATATTAAATAAATTTGAAAAAAATAATCAAGTAATTGATTATTCTAAATTACAAAATAATTTTAATAATTTTAATAATCAAAGAATTAAAAAATATTTATGTGATAATAATAAAAAATTTTATATCATTAAAGAAGAATTATTTAAAAATAAAATTACAAATATTGTTAAAAGTTCATTAACTGATAATATTATAACTGGAAAAATTACTAAAATTGGAGAGTTAAATTTATCTAATAGTGAGGCTTTGGAATTATTTAAAATTTTGAGTAAATGTTCTGGTTTGAATAAAAATTTTCATCCTTAATATATAAAAAAGAATATTTAAAGTTATATATTCTAAAATATTGTTAAAAATTTAAATAATAATAAAAAGAGTATTTATTAATTATTTAATTAATTTATTAATAACTATTACTAAAAATATAAAAGATATTAATATATTTTTTGATAAAAAAAATAATATAATTTAAAAAGATAAAATTTAACATTGGTATTTGATTTATTCTTATAATAATTTTATTTCAAAATAAAAAAATTAAATAGCATAAAAAATTTGAACTGAATAATTAACTAATTTGAAAAAAATTATATATCTTATATAAATTATAATTAATTTATATTTATCCAAAAAAACTACTATCATCTAAACTCAATTATCAACGTCCATATTTATTGTATTCATAATAACTTTATTAAATCCTAAAATATTACCTTTATCTTAAAAATTAAAATAATTAATATTTATATAATTCTTATTATTAAAATCTATTGAATTTTTAATAAAATGTTTCAATTGAATTTATATTTTTTCTATTTCTAATTGAAAATTTTCTAGCAAAAACCTCTTAAAAGTTTCTATTTATTTTTTCTTCATTAAAATTTGATTTTTCAATATTATAATAAATTGAACATCATCATTTAATCAATATTATTCATTTTCATAATTAAATTCATTATCAAAATAGTATTTTTATTCTTAATTTGGAATTTATCTTTATTACTAAAAAAAATAAAACTATTTTTCTTTTTTCAATTAATTATTTCTTTCATACATAAAAGAATTTAATTAATGAATATTTTTTAATTTCTTCACAAAAAATGTAATTATTTTAAAAATTTTCATAAAAATCTAAATTAACTTTAAGTGCTCCACTTCTTTTTGATTTTCAAAAAAATTTTTGACATGACTTCTTTCTTGAGTACTTGAACTTATCCCTAGAAATTTTATACTAATCACCAATTATTTCCATATTTTAATATTACTTCAATAAATCTTTGATCTTCTTCTTTTTTCCATATTCCTAATAAATATTATGTATTTGAATTTCTAAGATTATTGTTTATTTTAAGATGGATTTTTGATTTTTTTGGTTTTTATCTTTTTTTTTAATTTTTATATCTTTATATATAAATTTATTCTTGATTGAGATATCATTTTTTATTTTATAATTTTTTATTTCATAAGATCTACTTATTTGAACCTTTTTTTATTAATGAATTTATTATAATGAAAAATATGTTTCTTTTTATTTGATATTGGATTTTGATATATTAAATATTTTTTTTGATTTAATTTTTTTAAATTCTTTTGATTCTTTTTAGACTTGTTTATATTATAAAATATTTCTTCTACCCATTGTTTTATTATTAAAATTTAAATTATAATATCAAAAAATCAAATGAATTTTGTTAAATTGTTTTTTTGAAAAAAATAAATAAAAATTCATAATATAAATATATAAATATTTTTATATTATTATGATCTCAGTTTTATAAATTTTAATTTTATTTTTTCCATATTTATAAAATAACAGAAAATATTTGAAAATTGATATAATTATTATTTATATTATTATTAATATTTTTTATTCAACAATCTTTTTTTGCATACCATTCATATATTTCATTAAATCAATTAAGGCTTTATCACTTTTATTCTTACATTTAGACATATCTAAACCCTTTTTCCTTACTTTTTTTGTTAAATCAGAATTTCTAGTATTAAAAAATCTTAATTTTTCAATAATACTTTTCCTAAATTTATTATTTTTATTTTTTGGAATATTTTTATCATAATTATTATCATCAAAAAGTGTACTTTTACTTTTAGAAAAAATATTCAAAGGCTTAATATTATCAATTGCTTTCCTAACAATACTTTTTTTATCTTCTTTTTGAATATAATTATTTTTTGTAATATCATTATTTTTTTTTTTAATAAAATTCGTAATTGGTGAAAGTTCTGATTTAAATATTTGTTTTTTATTTTTTTTTGAATTAATTGAATTAACTTCAATTGAACTTGAAGAACAAGAACTTGTTCCAGAGCCTTTATTTAAAATTTCTTCAATAACTTCTTCAATTTGTTTTGATTTTCTAGTAATAGTTTTTTCAGGTGTTAAAGAATCAATTGAAAAACCAGAAATGGCTTCATTTGTAATATGAGAATTATTTTTTTCTGTTGAAAAATGTTGACTTAAAATATCATAGACTTGTTTTAATTTTGCTTCATTATTTATACTATTATGAAATAAAAATTTTGCTGTATTTCCTGTTTTTTGTCTATGAATATTATTAGGAGGTGAAAAATCAGATTTTGAAATGTTTGAATTTTTTAAAAATTTAAAATTTGCTTTCACAAACATTGATTTTCTCTTTCTTGGAACTGGTTTTATTTGACTTGAATCATAATTTGTATAACTATATTCAATTGGAATATTTTTCCTTTTTGGACATATTATTGATAAGGACTCATCACATTCATTATTATCATTTATTTTCAAATAATGATAAATTGATTTTATAATTGTTGATAATCCTGTTATTAAAGGATAAATTACTTCATTATATTTTTCATTGTCATTTTTTTCACAAAAAGAAAAACCTAACAATTCTACTGATAATCTTTCAATCATTTTATTAAAATTTCCTTCTTCTTCAATTCCTGTTGGAGGAAAATTTAATAAAAAAGATGCAAAATAAAATAAAACTTCATATTCAAAACATTTATACTCATTTGTAATCATATCAAAAAATTCTTTTATTTTTAAATTATCATTTATAATTCTTCCAGTAATAAAACTATTTTGAGAAATATATTCATGATAAATATCATTTAATATTATATTTTCAGTTCTTTCAGGACTTATTACATATTCTACACAATCTTCAAACCAATCAAATAATAATTCAATTAATATCATTAAATTTTCAGTTTCTTCAAATAACTTCCAATTATTTTTATCTATCATTTTCTTCATTGCACGTAAAATATTCTCTAATTCATCATTCCAATCAATTAAATCCCCTTGAAAAAATTTATAAATCATTAAATTATCCAAATTATACTTTTTTTTCAATATTGAAATCTTTTCCAAAACTTTAACAATTAATTTAGGAATAAACCCATATTTATTTAATTCTTCTCCAAAAAGTAAATCCTCTTGTTTTTTTAAATAAACATTAATATTTTCTTTCTCCCCAAAAACAATTCTACAATGATTTAAAAATTTCTCAAATTTCTTACAATATTGAATCTGATCTTTAGTTTCAACACATTTTTTTCTTTTACTTTTAACTTCCTTAATAATAGTATCACAATCTTTAATAGAAACAAATAATAAATAACAAACAATAACAACACCAGTTCTTCCATATCCAGCATGACAATGAACTAAAACTTTTCCTTTTTTATCGATAGTAACAATACTCATTTCTTTAACAATTTCAAGCATATAATTCATAGAGGAAGGAACAGACATATCTTTCCAACCACTATTTTTAACTTTAATATCATCAGCAGTAAAAACAGAAGGATTATATGAGTAACCAGCACTTGTTAAATCATATGCATTTGGACCACAATATGGATGTTCACCTTCTCTTTGTAAATTTACTATTAAACCTATATTTAATTCTTTAAATTTTGATACTAATTTATATTTATCAATTAATATTGCACTTGGTCTTTGACTTGCTATTACATTGTCTGTTATAAAATTTGAATTTAAACCATCTATTGCATTGTTGTTTGATATATTATTTAAATAATTTTCATGTTTACAATTACGACCTCCACAAAAAAAACAACGAAGTTTATCTTTGAATTCGTGGAAAAATTTTTTATTTGATATGTAATTTATGTTATTCTGATTTTGACAATTATATCCACAAAATAAACAAAAAAGTTTACTTTTAGATTTTTCCAAACATCTTTTTTTTACTTTTGGAACAATTAAATCCTTTTTTATATTATTTCCTTCCTGATTTTCCTTATTTTTTAAACGAGTTGTTGACATTTTTATTGAGTTTGAATTTTTAAAATTTGTTTCTAAATTGATTAAATCTTTTGTTTGGGTTTTCATTTGTAAAAAATCCTTTTTATCTTTTAAAATGTGATTTAATTCTGAATTTTGATCTGTTAATTTTTTTTTTTTTGAACATTTTTTTCCAAAACATGAAGTGAATATTGAATTTATACATGAATATTTGTTTTTTGATTGTGAATCATCAGAATTTTCATTCATTTTGTATTTTTTTTTACATTTATATATTTATTTTTAATAAATTAACTTTTATAATTTCATATAAAAAAAATATTTTTATTTTTAAAAATTATTTTAAAAAAAAATTAAAAATAATTGTATTTTAAGTAAATATGAATGAAGAACTTAATATCATTCCCGAAAACAGTCCAAAAATTAATCTAATTGCAAATGAAATGGAAAAATTAAATGAAGGAATAAAGTTAGATTTCCCTTCATCAACTGAAACAAAATTAGATTCTTTGGAAGATGATAATATAAGAAAGTTAAATTTAGAAAATGAGAAAGAAAATGAAAAAGAAGAAATAAAACAAATAAATCATAAATTAGAAGCAATAAATGGAAATTTTATGCCAAGTGCAATTTTATTAGAAAGAAAAACAATAAATATAAATGAATCAATTGATTCAGATGGTAATACACTTCTTCATTTAGCAATTAAATATTCTTATTTAAATGTTATTAAAACTTTAATTGAATTATTTAATGCTGATATTAATTATAAAAATAATCTAGGAGAAACTCCATTTCATTTAGTTTGTTCAAGTGAAAAAAAAGATCTTTTTGTATCTTCATATTTTTTAAATTTAGAAAATGTTAATTATGACTCTAAAGATAATAATGGTGTTACTCCTTTATTTAAATGTATTATTAATCAAAATAATAATATGTTTTATTCTCTAGTTTATTTAAAAAGTAATTTAAATAATAAAGATAATGATGGAAAAAATATTTTTCATTATTGTTTAGAATATGATAATATTTTTATTTTCAAATTTGTTATTAAACATTTAGGTGTTAAAAAGTTTAAAGAATGTATACCTAATTTTACTGATTATTTAATTTCTTTGAATGGAAGTAAATGTTGTAAATATTTACTTAAATATTATTTTGATTCTATTTTTGATTATATGACAAAACCAAGAGATTTAAGTACATATCAAAGATATAATAAATTTAATTATGAATTATTATGTACAGCTTATAGATATAAAACAAAAAGATTTTATTTTGCATTTATTTATACTTTATTTTTACCAAAATGTAATTCTTTTAAATTATATAATCTTTTATATTTATTAAAATTTCATTATATTTCAAAAGAAATTTCTACTATTTTTAAAAGAAGATGTATTGGACTTTATGCAATTTTATCATGTTCTGTTTTTTCATATTTATATTTTGTAATAAATACAGTTACTTTAAAATTTAATTTAGATTTTTTATTTCATTTATATCAATTATCAACTATTTTATTTGTAATTGTAGCATGTTATAAATTATTTAAAAATCTCCCAGATAACATAAATAATTTTTATCATATAAATTTCCGATTAAATAATCAAGAAACATTAGATGAAACAATATTAAAAATATCATATCAAAGTTTCAAAAATAATTTATTCAATCTTCCAAATTTAGGTGAAGATTGTCCAAGATGTTTAATAAAAAAAAATAGAAGAACAGTTCATTGTAATGTATGTGATAGATGTGTAAATAATTTTTATTTTCATTCTCAATTTCTTGGTATTTGTATTAATGGTGATAATATTGGTTATTATTCAACTTTAGTTCTTTGTGTTTGGTTTACAAATTTTTCTCTTGTAAATCAAATTAATTATGTTGTTTTTAAAGAAAAAATTAGTGAATATGCATTTGCAAATTTTTATTATTTTTTCTATCGTTTAGGTTTAATTGGAAGTTTTTTTGTTATGTTATTAATTGTAAGTGGAATTATTTTATTTTGGACTACTATTGAATTATTAGTTTGTAGATGTTCAAATGTTACTTATTATCTTATGTTTAATACTCATAAAGTACCATATGGAAAAATTCAAAAAAGAGCAGGAAATTATTATATGATTCCTCAAATTAATAGTGTTGGTATAAAAGATTTTTGTAGAAATTTAATTTTTGGTGGAAGAAGTGATGAAAAGAATTATATTTTAAATAAGTAATTCATTTCTTTTATTGTTAAATCAGTTAATATTTATTTTTTTTTAAATGCTTTTTTAATATTTGTTTATTGGAATATTCTATCTTTGAATAAAATTAATTATTTTATTATATTTTTTTTTTAGTTTGAAAAAAGAAATTTTAAGAAAAAATCCTTTTTAATAATATATTTTCTCATGATATATAATATTTAATAAGTTCAATAATATTTTTTCAATTAAAAATTAAATAATGAATCATCTTTTTTTTGTTTCTTCTTTTGCAGAAAAAATATTTATAATTCCAATAGATTTATATTTTGAAACTGAAAATGAAAAGAAAATGATAAAAGAAAAACTTTTACAAAGAGAAATTTTAAATAAGTCATCTTTTGATTCAACAAAATCATCAATTTCCAATATATGCGATGATGAAAAAAATAATTTATCAAAAAAAAATATATGTTTTACTGATTTATTGAATGATGATTGGGAAAATGATATTAAAAAAATGCAAATGAAAAATTTTATTTATTATAATAATAAATTCATATTAAAATACTTTATATAGATTATAAATTAAAATTGAAACATATCATTGTTTTATTTGAAAAATCAAAAAAATCAACTTTAAACATATGGAAAGCATATTTTTTCCAACTAATTAATTGTTTTTAAATTATATATATATATATATTGTAAATTTAATTATTAATTTAACTTTCTTTATTATTTTAAGTTGTATTTTTTAATTTTTTTGGAAAAAATATTTTGAATATTAAATTCAATTCATTTGTAATTAATTTATAAAAATATCTTTTTTTTATTTTTATCAAAATATTAAAATTACAATCCCAATATGAAATAAAAAATCAATTCATTTTTAGAATTTAATATTTAGATATTTAATAATAATTATAAATAATAAACATATTATTAATAATAATAAATACTTAAAAATATATTATTAAAATAATTTATAATATAAAAATAATCAAACTATTGTAATTATTTTTTAATATTTTTAATAAATCAATTTATTTCAATGATGAAAAAACCAAAAAAAAACATTAACATAGTAAAAGAAGAAAATACATATTTTTCTTATCAAACAGAACCAAGTTCTCATTTGAATAAAAAAAACTTTAGTTCAAATATAGCAATAACTGAATTTTCAAATAATTCATATTTGGATTATACATTTATATCACATAGAAATTTAATTTTTGGAAAAACTAAAGACCCAAAAAAAATTAGGGATTATAATTTTGATTTGGAACAAACCTTAAATTTAAATTTAGAAATATTATTACAAATGGATTTACTTAAAGATAAAGAAAATGAAAAAGAAATTAAAGAATTAATAAAAAAAATAAAAGCAAAAACTCAAAATAGAACTGAATTAAATAGAAAAATTAAATCTAAAAAAAATGATTTAGTAAATAGAAAACAAGCATATGAAATGTTAATAGATGAGAAAGAAGAAGCAAAATTAAATTTCAAAATTCAATATGAAGATACAGAAAATGAATTAAAAATAAGAAAAAAATATATAAAATTATTATCAAATAATTTTAAAGATGTTCAAAAGTATATTGATAATTTAAGAATTAAAGAAGGTTTGGCAAAAGATTTAATGACAAAAATTACTATTCAAAAATTCATTAAATTTAATAATCATTATACAAAAGAAATTAAATTATTAAATTCTGATATTAAAAAATTGAACAGTGAAATAATTGATATTAAAAAAACGAATCAATTATATAAAGAAGAAATTAAAATTGATAGAACAAAAAGTAGAAATAAGGATTTAATTAGAGTTATGGAATTTTATAGAAGAATTATTTTGTCACTTCAAACCAAAATTAAAGTTTTAAGAAATTCATTTGAAAACATGACAAAGACATTAAATTATTTAAATTTAGGTGATATTGTTCATTTTCAATTAAGTAAAAAAGAATTAAGTACTACTCATTTTGAAATTAATTTTGATGATTTAAATGAAAAAGAAAATGATAAATTTGATTTAATTGAAAGAGCTAATTCTTTAATGGATTTTAATGATATATTAAATAATAGAAATTATTAATTTCATGTTTTTTAAAGTAATAATTTGATTCATTTTTTAAGATACTTTTTTGTATACAAAATTAAATTATAATTATTAAAATTTAAAAAAAAGTAAAAGTTTGAATCAATATTTTATAAATCATTATTTTATTACAATATTATCATTTAGTAAGAAAAGTAATACAAATAATTTAAATTAATAAACTAGTATTTGAATAAACAATTACCATAAAAAATAAAAAATAATTTTCAAAATATTTTATAATAATATCTAAATATTTATTTCCTTTAAACTTTTATTTAATTCTCTATAAAAATTCTCTAATTCATTACATCCAGTTTCAAATTGGTCATTTTCAAAATAAATTGTCAAAATTTTTAATTTTTTTTGTAATAACAAATCAATTAAACTTTTAAATTGCTTTTCTGCTGATTTCAAAATCATAAAACTTTCAGATTTTTTTTTAATTTCAGTAGTTCTATCCATATAACCTTCAAGTTGATTTTGAATTTCATTTAATCTTTTAATAGTAGCTAACATTTTTTTCATTTGTTCTTTTAATTTTATTATTTCAGAGTAAATAATTAAATCTTCTTTTGGTTCTTCAAATAATTCAAGTTTCTCATCAATTAATTTAATATTTTTTTCTAAACTATCAATAATATTATTATAAGAATCATGTTTGATAATCAAATATTCTTTTTTATTATATTTCTCTAATTTAAAATCAACTTCTAATTCTTCAACAATTTTAGGTTGAATATCATACATTGAATTTACATTTTCCCATTCAGAAACAATTCTCTCAACTTCTAATTTAGAAGGTTCAATATTTTTAGCAAATTTTTGAATATCAATAAATATTAAATTTCCCATTTCACTTTGAGTTTCTTCTTCAGTTTCTTTCATAAAAACAGTAGGTAATAATTTTGCTAATTGCATACAATAAATTCTATTATCTTCAAATATAGGATTATCATCAATTACATTTTTTTGTACAATAGAAACTAAAGGTAAAATTAATTTTGATAATTCAACAGTTAATTTAAATGATTCAAAATCACTTTTTGCTCTTTGAATTCTATCTTTATAAGAAGTAATTTTCTGCATTGAAATATCGAAAATATCATATTGTTCACATAATTCATCCATTTCATGATAATCAATATCAATTAATTTATTCTCTCTTTTAGTTTTATAAATTGTTTTATATTTATTCATAAAGTTAAAGTATCTAATCATAGGTAATAAATCATTAATACATTGATCAACTCTTTCATCTTCAGTTGTAAATGGATTTCCTAAATAACCTTCTTTTTCTACTACAACTCTTAATCTTTCTTGACAATTTAATGCTTCTTGATGTAATTTTTCTAATCCTTCTCTGAATTTATTTTCATCACCATATAATTTTGTTTTTATATTTTCTTTATTATCATCTACAGCTAATTTCAATTGTGTAATATCATCTAATAATTTTGCTCTTTCTTCATCTAAGTCTTGACTGAATTTCTTCTTTTGATTTTCTAAAACATCCATAAAACTTTTCATTGATATATCTATTTGAATAAAATTATCATGACATTCTTTTAATGAATTTTCAAAATTTGTTGATATTTCTTTTTCTGTTTCATAAACAGGATAAGTATCATAACTTAAATAAAAGAATACCCATTCTAAATAATCTTCGTATTCATTAAGTAAATTAGGTATAGTTTCACTTCTACATGTTTCAGCAATATTTTCTAATTTAAATAATATTTCTTCTGTTGTTACTTGAGTTTTTAATTCTCCTAATATATCTGTACAACTTTGACCTAAATATTTACTTTTATTAAATATATTCACTGTTAATATATTATTAAGTAAATAAAGTGTAAATTTCATTATTTCTTCTCTTATGTGTTCATTTAAATTTGTACAATTAATTTTTATCATATTCATATATAAATTATTTGGCATTGAATCAAGTAATTCTCTTTTTTCTTCATAAAAAGTAATTTTCTTCTTATAATCTTCTCTTTTTGGATTTGAAGAAATAAATTTTTGAATTTCTTCATCTTCTTTCATAACAAATTCAAAAGGTTTATATAAATCAGTAACTTTATCAATAATTTCTAAATTTTCTTGAATAATATTATCTAATTCATTATAAATTTCTGTTACAACAGAATCATTAAAAGGAACTTGCCATAAATTTGAATGTTTATCAACATTTTTAATAAACAGATTATCAGCTCTTTCTACACCTTGACTATATTTTATAATATCTTTAACTACATTTGTTAATTTTAAATGAATATCATTTAATTCATCTGAAAAAGTATATTTTGTTTTATTTTGATGTTCAGTTAAATCAACTTCAATAAAAGATTTTTGAAATATTTGATTTGGATCAAATTGATTTTTAAAAATATCTTCTGCTGTAATATATTGATCTTTTTTAAATTCTTTCATAAATATAAAATATTCATTTATTGAATTTATTATTAATTTTCTTAATTCACTAGACATTAAACCACCTATTGATTTAAAATATAATATTAATTGATCTTTATATATTTTATTTTCTTTTAATGTATTTTCTACAAATTTTCTCCAATTTTCATTTATTAAATTTTTCTCTTCTTCTAATTGATTTTTTTGATTCTCTATAAATTTATTTAATTTTAAAGTAGGCCAATTATTATTATCAATAAAATCATTTAAATTAACATAAGAACTTTGAAGTAAATTATGTTGGAAATAATTCATAATTTTTGTAGCATTTTCACACATAATAAATAAATTATTTGATATTAATAATTTATTTTTTTGGAAATTACTTTTCCATTGATAATCATCATCACTTGGTCTTGAAATTTTCTTTTCACCATATTCTATAATTCTCTTAAAATCAATTGGAATATTTAATTTTAATTTTTGTTCAGGATGTTTTAAAATATAATCTAAAATAGAAGTTTTAATAGCTCTTTTATAATCATAAGTCATTTCTTTAAAACAATCATTAACTAAAATATCATATTGTTTCATTAAATAAAATCTATTAATCATTTTAATAATTTGAACAATCCAATCACTTTTCATAACAGCAATATAATCATCACTAATAGAATTACTAATAAAATTATTATATCTTCTATAAGCATCTTTCTTTAATTTTATTTTTTCAGGATCAATATCTTCTCTATTTAAAATATATAAATATTCTTCTAAATCAGTAGCAGGAGTTTCAAATTTAACATTATTAAATTTATAAAAGTAATCATCATATAATCTTCTAATACTTTTTGTAGTTTTTCCAATAATTAAATTTTGAACTGATAAAGAATAAAAAGAAGCAATTCTATGAGCAATTGGAATTTGTGTTTTTTCTGCAGTGAAAGGAGCTGCTTTAGTATTTGAATAAATATTAAAAAAAACAGGATTTGCTTTTGCTTTTTTAACTTTTATTATTCTAAATCTACAATGAAACATTTCTCTTATATTAAAATATTCATCTTTCATTGGAATATCTACAATTCTATCTGTTTTTAATATTCTTACTGGAGGTAATTCTGTACTTTTAGTTAAGGGATTTATTTTTACATTTCTTGTATTTTTTTCTTCTTCTATTTCATTTGAATATGAATCTTTTTTTATTGCATTATTTATTACTATTTTTGCTTTGTTTATTTCAGATAATTCTCTTAATGAATATTGCTTTCCATCATTATAATTTTCATCTTTTATTCTTTGTTCTATTTCTTCTTTTAATTTTAATGCTTCATCTTCTTTTAAATTCTCATAATTTTTTAAATTTTCTCCATTTTCTCCATTTTCATCATTTTCATTTTTTTTTATTCTTTCCATTAAAGATTGTACTGTTGTTTTTTTATTTGAAGTAGAATCATTTTTTACTTTTGAAGGTGTTTGAGAAACATTTAAATTATTACAATGTATAATTCCTAATATTCCTAAATCAATTTGACAAGTAGGATTATTTTCTAATAAATAACCAATTGTATTAAAAATATTATTTAAACCATTTTGAACTAAAGATTTTTTTGTATTTAATTCATTAGAAATTGCAATTATATTCAATTTTTCTATTTGAGGTTGGGAATCACCAAATTTATTTTTATATCTTTTTTCATAATTTGAATTATCTTCTATTTTTAAATTATGTTCTCTTAAAAAAAAATCTGAAAATTTTAAAATTATTCCTTCATTTGATTTTTCAGTTACATAAAACATTTTTCCAAAAGAGAAAATATCAATTAAATTTCCTAATTCACTTTGATCATTACACCATTTTGTAAATGCATTCCAAATATTTGTATAAGTAAGATCACTTATTACATTAAGAGAATATTCAGAATTCTCAGTTAATGTTTTTTTTCCTTTAACTGCATCTGGATTAGTTAAAGCTGTATTAACAATATCAGTAAAAGAGAAATATTTATCATCTTCCTGTTTCATTTTTTATTAATTAATTTTTAATATTATTTTAATAAATTTATTATTATTTATTATATGATTAATAAAAAAAAAAAATTTAAAAAAAAAAAATTTGTTTGTTTTATATTTTAAAAATTTCAATATTTAATTCCCAGATTTAATTCTATCTAACAATTGATTAAATTGTGCTTGAGAAATTTTATAAATAGAATCATCATCACCTTTTCCTTCATTAATTAAATTTTTTAAATCAGGATTAGCTTGTACCATCATTTCTTTTAATTCTTCATCATTAACTTCTTCTTTTAATTCATCAGCAACTTCTCTTAAACTTTTTAAAGTAATATATTCACCTTCATTTCCTTCTTTAGGTAAAGATTTATCAGTAAAACTAAAAAAACCAACTCTTAATTGTTCAATTTCTTCACTTTCTCTTAATTTATTATTCATAATTTTTTTAAATTCTTCAAAATCAATTGTATTTGTTGAAAAACCTTTTTTATTATTTTCTTCATCATCACTTCTGTTTATTGTTGAAAGTAATTTTTTTATTTCTTCTTCTTGAGGCTCAAAACCTAAAGCTCTTAAAATTACTTTTAAATCATTTATATCTATGTTTCCTGTTCCATCTTTGTCAAAAATTTCAAATGCTGTTTGTAAATCTTGATTTTGTTCTTTTGTAAATTTAAATTTGTATACTGCTTCTTCGAGTCTTTCTTTGTTTTTTTCGCTTATTTTATTCTTTTTCATTTTTTTTCTTTATATTTTTATTTTGAAACTTATTTTAAATAAATAAAATTATATTTTTAATCTTATTCAATATATTTTTATTTAAATGGATTTCTTAATATTTATATAAATTATTATTTTATTTTTTTATTTCATTTGTATAAAATATATGATTATGTTTTATAATATATAAAATTTAATAATTGATAAATAAAAATGAAATTCATATTAATTATTTCTTTAATTTCATTATCATTAAATGCAAATAATAATGAAAAAATAAGAGACTTTTTTATAGATAATGATTTCACAAATGAAGGTACAGCAGCAATATTAGGATATTTATATTTTCAATCAGGACTTAATCCTGCAATATATGATCCAGCAAAACATAAAAGAATTGGATTATCTAATGAAGATTATGTTAGAAAAACTAATGATGGTTCATATAAAAATTTTGTAAGTGATAAAGTTGGATTTGGAATTGCGTTATGGGGTGATTATATAAAAAAAAGAGAATTACTTAATTTGTGTAAAGGAAAAATTAGTGATTTATATTGTCAATTAAATTTTTTTTTGAAGGATTTAAAAGAAAATCCAAATATTTATAAAATATTAAAAACTACACATGATCTTAATACTGCATGTGATAAAATTTTTTCTGATTTTGGAGAATATGAAATTGATCATTTATTTAATGAAAATAGAGTTTATTGCAAAAAATTTATATAAAATCCTCTTTCTAATAATTAAGATAAAATAATTTTTTAAATTATTTATTTTTAATTAAATACAAAAAAAAAATTTCTTTTTTTATAATTTAAAAAATTATTAAAAAAAGAAAAATAAAATTAAAAACTTTCCTACTGTATATAAATCAAAAATGTAAAATAATAAAAATATATAAAAGATGAGAACCTTGATTATAATAAGTCTTATTGCATTATCATTAAGTGGAAATGCAGCAACAATAAAAAGTTATCTTCTTAATAATAAATTTACAAGAGCAGGAGCAGCAGGAGTAATGGGAAATTTATATGCAGAATCAGGTCTTAATCCAAGAGTATATGAAAGATCAAAACATAAAAGAATTGGATTATCAGATGAAGATTATATTAGAAAAACAAATGATGGTTCATATAAAAATTTTGTAAATGATAAAGCAGGATTTGGTTTAGCTCAATGGACTTATCATTCAAGAAAACAAGCTTTACTTAACATGTGTAGAGGAAGGATTGGAGATATAAATTGTCAATTAAAATATCTTGTTAAAGAATTAAGTGGTTATAGAAAACTTTATAGTATTTTAACAAGTACTAAAGATGTTAATACTGCTTGTGATAGAGTTTTATTAGAATTTGAAAGACCTGCTAATGCAAAAGGAAAAATAAATCAAAGAAGAAGTTATTGTAGAAAATATTATTAAGTTTAAAATGGTTATAATTTTAATTTTTTTTTGTTAAATTTTTTGAATAATATTTTAGAAATTTTTAAAAAAAACATTCAAGAAAAAAAATGGACAAAAATTTACAAGTATTTGATAATTTATTAAATGGAAATAACTATTTTTTTATATCAATAATAAGTAAAGCTCAAAATTCATGTCCTATTGATACTTGGCCTAGAATAAATAATATATTAAAATATTTAAATAAAGGGGATAAGAAAAATTTACAAAAAGAATGTTATCTAGGTTTACCAAATGATTTACCTTGTTTAAGAGCATTAATTTGGAAAATAAATTTCCATTACTTACCTTTAAATATAAAAAAATGGGAAGAAACATTATTAATAAAAAGAAATGAATATATTGAAATAAAAAAAGCATTTTTATTAAAATTAAAAGAAGAAATAAAAATTTTTGAAGAAATAGAAGAAAGAGAAAAAAAAGGAATTTTAAATGAAAAAGATGATTTAATAATATTATCAAAAAACACAGATCGTTATTTATTAGAAACAATAAACAAAGATGTAAATAGAACTAGAATAGGATTAGATTTTTTTTTACAACCAGTTCACAAAATTCAAATATCAGAAAATGAAATATCAGAAATAATAAAAAGAAAAAGAAATTGTGCATACAATAACTTTAAAGAAGTATATTTAAAAGGAAGAGAAAAAGAAAAATTATTCCAAAATGAAAATCATTCAGATGTAATAGAAAGAATATTATATATTTATTCTAAATTAAATAAAGATATTGGTTATGTACAAGGAATGAATGAAATAGTGGCACCAATTTATTATTGTTATTCATGTGATAATACTGGTTTTATTAATAAATTAAATAGAGAAGAATGTATTGAATCAGATACTTTTTGGTCTTTTTCTATTTTAATGGATGATATAAAAAATCTCTTTCTTTGTGAAAAAGATAATGATAATGATGGTATGTTTGGTGTTATTGAAAAATTTCAAAAAATTATTAAAGTTTGTGATTTGGAATTGTATAATATTTTATTGAAAAATAATATTAATTTTATTCAAGTTTGTTTTAGATGGTTTAATTTGTTTTTTTGTCAAGAATTTCAAATTTCTGATATTCTAAGATTATGGGATAGTTTTTTTTGTGATAATGATAGATTTTTTTTTGTTTATTGTTTTGGTGTTGCTGTTATGAAAATTAAAAAAAATAAAATTGTTGGGAAAGATATGTATGGTATAATTCAAGAATTAGGAAATTTGAAAATTAATAATATTCAAGAAGTTATTGATATTGCTATAGAAATAAAAAACAAATATCAAAATAAAATTTTATCAATAATTAAAAGTAAGAAATAATTTTTTTTTTAGTAATAAAATATAAATAATAATAATTTTATATATCTAATTGTAATAATAATATTATATTTATAAATTATTATAATATTAAAAAATTAAAAATTAGTTAATTTGATTTATATTCATTTTTCCTTAAGAAAAAATATTTAATTATTTTTTTAATCTAATAAATTAATAATTAATTTTAAATTTTTACTTTATTAAAAATCCTATTTTATGATGATAAGATTTTTTGATAAATAAACTTTTATTAATTTTCATAAATTGAATTATTCAAAAATTATTCTTAATTAAAACATTTATCATTCTGAAAAAATAATATTTTAATTTTATTTTTATATTATTTTTTTTTT
>JAJJLH010002326.1:0-26565 GCA_023806865.1 Isotricha sp. YL-2021a | reverse complement strand
TGCATGACAACATTTTACAATTGGACTCCATTCTGGAAGCTTTATTACATTTTTTTCTTTGAAAAATGATGCTAAGGCATTTACAAATTTGTTTGAGGGAACATCAAGAACTGTGAATCCTTTTTTGTTTTTGTTTATTTCGATTGAGTTTATTAAGTCGTCTGTCATATTGGATTTTTTTTTTGAATGAATTATTTTTAATTTTTTTTGTTAGATATTTTATTTTTTTTTTTTTTTAAATTTTATTTTATTGTTTTTTTGGATTTTGGGATTTTTTAATTTTTTTTTTCATTTATTTAATTATTTTTTATGCTATTAATTTTTTCGTTATTTAGGAGATGTTATTAATTTAATATATATGCATAATAAGGTTAATACTCTCAATAAATTAGATTTAGATGATTATAATAATATGATTGATATAAGGAAAAAGATCTTTTTCGATGAGATAAATTCGAAAAATAATCATACTTTTTTTTCTCAAAGAGAAATTCCTCACATAATAAATTTTAAAAATAAAGATATTCAAAAAAGAAGACATTCTTTATTTAAATTTAATTCAAAAAACGAAAATAAAGTTTTTACTAAACGAAACTCCTTTTTAGCTCCTGATATGTTAGATAATAAATCAAGAAATTTAACAAAATTATTTGCAATTATTCCCAATGATAATAAAAATAATAATTGTGATCTTCCATTAATTAAAAATAATAATAATCATTTAACAGATAATAATAGAAAGATGAATTCATATTTAACAAAAACAATAGGTATTAAATTCAAAAGTTCTAATAATTTACAAAATATAATGTTAATTCAAGAAAAAGAAAACGAATACGAACAAAACAAATTAAATACAACATCAAAAAATATTTCATCAGAAAATATATTAAATAAAAAAACATCAAAATCAAATAAATTACTTTTAAAAGTAAAATCAGTAATAAATGGAAAAACAATAATAAAAGATATAAAAGATTTATATCCTGAAATAACATTATCAGATAAAGAAATAACATTCCCAAATTATCCTAAAGTAAAATATCCAAAACATTCAATTAATAAATATATAAAATCATTTGCAGTAAATTCATATCAGGGTATAATTAAAAATTACAATGAAGATAAAGTATCAATGATTCTTTCAATAAAAAGACCAAAAACCTATCCTCCTGAAAAAAAATGGCCAAATATTTCATATTTTGGATTATTTGATGGTCATGGTGGATCATCATGTGGTAATTTCTTAAGAGATAACTTACATAATTACATAATAAAAGAAAAGAATTTCCTTGAAAATGTGGAACAATCATTAATTAATTCTTTTGAAAAAGCAGAAAATGATTTTTTAAATATTGCAAAAGAAAATAATGATAAAAGTGGTTCATGTGCATTAGTTTGTTTAATAATTGATAATTATTTATATATTGCAAATTGTGGTGATAGTAGAGCAATTATTTCTTTAAATTCAGGAAAAGAAATTAAAATCTTAAATACTATTCATAGACCTTATAATAAAAGTGAAAAAAATCGAATTTTAGAAAATGGAGGAAGAATTTATTATAGTAATAATATTATGAGAATTTATCCTGGGAGATTAAGTGTTAGTAGAGCCTTTGGGGATAAAAATGCTAAATTTAATGAATTAGGAGAAAAAAAAAATGTTTTAATTTCTATTCCTGAAATTTGTAAAATTAATATAAAAGGAAATAAAATTGATTTTTTAATTATGGGATGTGATGGTATTTTTGATTCTTTATCTAATAAAGATTGTGTTGATTGTGCTTGGAAAATTATGAATGAAAATAAGAAAAATTATAATAATTTTCATGAATTAAATGGAGATATTGTTGATTTTATTATTAAAAGTGCTTTAAAAAGAAATACTAAAGATAATGTTACTACTTTATTTATTAGTTTCAGAAATTTCCAAAAAAAATTCCATGAAGAGAGTTTAAATCATTATTTTAAATATAATGATATTTATCAATCTGATGAAGGCAGTGCAAATAAAAGTCCTAATAAAAAGAAAAAAATTTTTAAATTTAAAAGTTTTAATAATCATATTAATGAAGAAGTTAAAAATGATATTTTATTAAATGAAAATATTTTGGATGAAAATAATAATGAAAAAATAATGAATAATAGTACTATTCGTCCTATTATAAGAGTTAAATGATTATCTTTTTTTTCTTATCGCCTGATTTTTTTATATATTTTTATTATTTATTAATTTTTTGTATATTTTCAAAATACAAAATTTTAGTAATTGCCTTTTTTTGTTATTTTTAAATATTTAAAAATGACTTTTTGTAATTACGATCTTTTAAAATTGTAAATTAATATACAGCAAAAGGTTTTTTACTGTTTTTTTTTAAATTATCATTTATTTACTAGTTAGATAAATTTAATATTACTATAAATATAAATAATTTGAAAAATTCTTTTTTTTTAAAAAATTAAATTAAAATTCTATTTGAAAAAAATGGAAATAAATTTAATATTATTTTTATTATGTATTAAAGTAATTTTAGCACAAGTTGAATATAAAGAATTATTAGAATGGGGAAAAGAAAATGGAATTATAATAAATGATAAAATAAGTATGAAATATATTTCTGAAAATACTAATTATTATTATGCTAATTCAGATATTTCTGAAGGAGAAATTATTATGAATATACCATATAAAACTTTTTTATCTTTAAATAATACTCTTAATTTATCAAATAAAAAAATAAAATCTTTTTGGAATAATATTACCAATCTTGATTTACCAGAAGTTGAATCAGATCATAGATATAATAATCATAGAAAAGAAGAAACATTTTTATCAATAATACAATGGTTATTTACAAGTCATAAAAAATATCATAAATCAAAATTTTATAAATTCTATAAATATTTTTTTGCTACGATAAGAACTAATTATGATAGTTGTCCAATATTTTTTAACCAAGAACAAAAAGATTTATTTTCAAATACATCTTTTGGTACAAACATTGATTTATTAGAAAAATACATAGATGATGATTTAGAAACAATAACACCCCAAACTCATACAAGTATAGAAAGAGAAGACTTTATAAAATTTAGATTAAATTTCCTTACACATTCATTTGAAGTATTAAATGAAAGTGTATTAATTCCATTTACAAATTTATTTGAAAGAAATCCATTTAATTATAATGTAAAATATAAATTTAATGAAGAGAAAATGACAATGGAATTATTTACTTTTAAAAATATTAAAAAAGATCAAAATTTAATTTTATATACAAAACCACAATCAAATTTATATTTTTTATTATTTTCAGGAATAACATATGATGATAATGAATTAACAAATAATTTTATTCTTCCTATTTTAACTCCAACAATTTTAGATGAATATGAATTAGATATTGAAGAATATGATACTGATTTTAGAATTAATATTACTGAAGATAAATATTATGAAAAAGCTATTGATTTATATAAAGATATGAGTAAAAAATCAAAAGGTAAAGGAACAGATAGAGAAGGATATTCTATTTTATTAGCTCTTTTAAATGATTATAAAAATAGTTATGAATATACTACTGTTTCTGATTATTATAAACTTTTTTATCAAAAGAAAGATATTGAAAATGTTAAAAATGTTGTTGAATTGGAAAAAAAAATTATTAAGAAAAAAATAAAAGAATTAGAAGAAATTATTAAAAATTTACCTCCAGATCCTATCATTGATGATAATGAGAAGGAAAAAGAAAATGATAATAAAGGAAAGGAAAAAGAAGATAAAAATGATAATAATGAAAATGAAGAAAATGAAGATAAAAAAAATGAGAAAGATAATGATAATAAAAAAGAAGATGAAAATAAAGAAAAAATAAATGATTTATAATTATTTAATTAATAAAAAAAAAAAATGTTTATTTAATCTTTAAATAAAAATATATTTCTACAAATATCAACACACAAAATAATAAATTAAATTATCAAAAAAAAAAAATAAAACAAGAAAAAAAAATTAACTAAAACCTTCAAAAACCATTTTTTTAAATAAATCAAAATTAATATCCTTATCTCCAACATCAATTAAAATTTTATCAACAACTTCTTGATCAACATTAGAACTCATTCCCAAAACTTCTTTCATTTCATTAGAAGTAAAATATCCTTTTTTATTAATATCAAATAAATCAAAAGCTTCTTTTAAATTAACATCAGTAAACAAATCTTCTTTAGGTAAAGCAGCTCTAATAAATTCTTCATATTCAATATAACCAGATTTATTAAAATCAATTTCTTTAATAATTTGATTAACTTCATCTTTAGTCATTTTCATTTTATTTTCTTGATAAGCTTTATATAATTCTCTTAATTTAATTTTACCATCCATATCTTTATTAATAGCAAAAAATGCTCTTTTTAATTCTTGAGTTTGTTTTTTTTCTGCGAAATTATAAGCAATAAAAACTAAAATTACTTGATGAAATTTTGATGATGTTGAAAAATTTCTTAATCTATTTAAAACTTGATGCATTATTTTTGTTAAATCTTCATTAAATAAATTATATGGGTCAATATCATTATGAAAAAATGGATGATTTAAAGCTTCTTTTGCATTTATTCTTTGTACTTTATTTTTATATAAACACTTTATAATTAAATCTTTTGCATTATCTGAAACATTTAAAAAAAAAGATGAATCAAAACTTGGATTTTTATTTATAATTGATTTCATAATCTCTTCTTCAGTTTCTCCTGCAAACGGTATTTCTCCACTTAATAAAATATACATTATTACACCACATGACCAAATATCACATTTTGCATCATAATTATTTTTTAATACTTCAGGTGAACAATAAACTAAAGTTCCTACTGTATCTTCAAATTGTTTTTTATATTTTGTAAATATTTTTGCTGCTCCAAAATCAATTAATTTTAATTCAAAATTTTTAACATAATCATAATTTGTTTTATTATTATTTAAAGTACCATCTTTTTCTTTTTCTTCATATAAATCTTCTTTATATGAGGAAACAAAAGATATCATTTTTATAATAGGTTTCTTTTTTTTATTTATATTTTTATCACTTGATGAATTTTCATGAAAAACAATATTATCAACCATAACATTTTCTAATTTCAAATCACCATGTATAACATTATTAGAATGTAAATATAAAACAGCAGAAAAAATTTGAAACATTAACAACTTTACAATTTTTTCATTAAATCTCCCAACTTTAGCTAATTTTTCACTTAAATCACCTTCTGAGCAAAATTCATTAATTAAATAAAATGAATCATCATCAGAATAAAATTCGAATAATTTCATAATATTAGGATGTTCTAATTTTTTTAAAATATTAATTTCTCTAAATATTTCTAATTCAGTATAACCTGCCCTTAAATTATCTTTAGAAATAATTTTCATTGCTCTAACTTGACCTGTATTTTTATGAATTACTTTTATAACACTTCCATAACCTCCTTCTCCTATTACTTTTGATATAAAATAATTATCATCTATTTTTTTATTATTTTTTCTTATTATTGTTCCTAATGATATTGGTAATGCTGAAATTGTTCTTACTGGAGGTTGTTTATTTGGATTATTTAATACTATTTCACTTGATGGTGTTGTCATACTTGATCTATAGTAAAATGAATCTCTGTTTTCAAATTTATTTTTTGTTCTTTCAGTTATGGGTTCTTGAAAATGAACTTTTTTTTCTTTGTTACTTTTTGCCCTATAACTATCTGTTTTATTTACTTTTTCATATTGATCACTATCATTTGAGTAATTTGATCTTTTGTCTATTGCATCTTCGAATGTTTGATCACTTATACAACACATCTTATCTATCATATTTCCCATTTGTAATCAATATTTTTTATTTTATTTAATTATTTTATATAATTTTTATATTTTTTAATAATATTAAAATACTTATTTTTACTAATATTTATCTTTTTATTTATTGTGATTTTTATATATATATTTATTTTAATATATATTTTATATAAAATCCCACATCTTAATTTATTTTAATTTTACTATTTTGATGAATCTGAACTATCAAATTCATTATTCCAGAATTTATCATAAATATTTACTAATTTTGACAATTTGATTGGCTTAGGTAAATTAATAGGGAAATTTCTTTGTTCTTTTAAAACTTTTAATATTTTTTTATCAGGTTTTTCTATTGGAAATTTACCATTCATTAAATAGTAAATATAGTTCATTTTTTTTAAATTAATAAAAAATTCAAATCAATTATTTTTATATTATTTTAATTAATTAATTTTATAATATTTGAAAATTATCTAAATATGATCACAAAAGATCCATTTGCAAAAAGAACACAAACTAAAACAGAATCAAATCAACATCATGTAAAAAAAGATGCAACAAGAGAAAATGTTAAAAAAACGTTATTAAATGCTTTAGAACCTAAAAAAGATGGAAATTCAAAATTTTCAGCTGAAAAAATATCATTGGAAATTGAAGAAGAAATATTTAAACAAAATAATAATATTTCTCAATGTAAAGGTTATAGAGATAAAATTAGGAAAATTGAATTAAGAATAAAAGGAAATAGAAATTTATTTATTAGAGAAATTCTAAAAAATGGATTAATTGATATAAAAACTTTTTGTGAATTAGAAGAAAAAGTTTTAAATGATGACAATTATTTTAAAAATTTGAATGGTGAAAATTCAAATAATAAACAAGATAATAATAATAATAATGATAATCAAAAAATTTCTAATCCTAATAAAGGGTTTTCTAATATAAATAGACCTGGAAAAGTTCCAATGAGAACTGCAAGACCACCTGTCGTTAAAATGAATATGCTTAAATTTGAAATTCCTAAAAATGAAGTTAATGAAATTAATAATATCAATTATAATCAAAATAATAAAGATGAAGTAAATGAAAATAAAGAAAAGAAAAAAGAAGATGAATTAAATGAAAACAATGAAGAAAAAAAAGAAAATGTAGTAAATGAAATAAAGAATGAAGAGAAAAAAGAAAATGAAGTAAATAAAAATGAAGAAGAAAAAAAAGAAAAGGAATTAAATGGAAATAATGAGGAGAAAAAAGAAAATGAATTAAATAGAAATAATGAAGAGAAAAAAGAAAATGAAGTAAATAAAAATGAAGAGGAGAAAAAAGATAATGAATTAAATGGAAATAATGAGGAGAAAAAAGAAAATGAATTAAATGGAAATAATGAGGAGAAAAAAGAAAATGAAGTAAATAAAAATGAAGAGGAGAAAAAAGAAGATGTATTAAATGAAAATAATGAAGAGAAAAAAGAAAATGAATTAAATGAAAATAATGAGGAGAAAAAAGAAAATGAAGTAACTGAAATAAATAATGAAGAGAAGAAAGAAAATGAAGTAAATGAAATAAATAATGAGGAGAAAAAAATAGAAGAAAAAAAAGAAGATTTTAATATGAATATAGAGATAATCAAAGAAGTAAATAAAGAAAATGAAGAAATAAAAAATATTAAAAATGAAACAATTATTCAAAAACCACCATTTATTAAAAGTAATATAAATAAAAATAAAACAATTCAAAATACAATGTTTAAAGAGGAAAAAGACATTAAAGAAATTAATATTATGAAATCAATGATTTTAGAAAATAAAAATTTATTAAATAGTACTGAAGATAATGAAATGTCTATTGATTCAATAAATGAAAGAACTTTAACAAGATCTGAATCACAATTTGAAAAATTAAAGAAATTAATGGAAGAGAGGAAATCAAAAAAATCTCATATTAAACCAAAGATTAAAAAAGAAGAAAATATTTCTGATATTAAAATTGAGAAAAAAGATATTAAAAATTTAAATGAAGGAAAAATAGAAAATAATGAAAATGAAGGACAAAATGATAATAATAATATAAATGAACAAAAAAAAATTGAGTTATTAAAAGAAAAAAAACAAACTGACAATTTACAACAACAAAATCAATTAATTAAAGAAGAAGAAATAAAAATTAAAAAAGAACAACTTGAAATAAATTCACCTATAAAAAATAAAAATAATAATATTGATATTGAACAAAAATTAAATCAAATAGAATTAAATAAATTTAAAAGAAAAAATAATTTAAATTATGATACAAGTAATAATCTTAATTTAGATATAAATCAAAGTGCATTATTACCAAAAACAAATTTTAACAATTCTAAAATTGAACATCCAATGTTTGATTTAAAGGAAAAATATAAAACTTTAAATGAAAAAATAATTGCTCTTGAAACTGAATTGAATAAAACTAAAAAAGAAAATGAACAATATAAAAAAAAAATTGTATCTTTAAAAGAAAATGTTTCTTTATTAAAACAACAAAATTCAAAATCAAATGAGGAAATATTAAAAGTTGATTTACATAGATTAAAACAACAATTAAAACAAAAAGAAAATGAAGTTGAAAGTTTAAATAATGAAAATACAAGATTAAAAAATATATTAAAATTAAGACAAAATGAAATTGAAGATATGATAAAAGATAATAAATTATTTAGGGAAGAAGCAGAAAAAAGATTTAATTCATATCAAAAAGAAATTGAAACTTTAAGAACATCATCATTTATGAATAATAATAATAATTTATTTACAAATAATATTATGATATCAAATATTAATTTTGATGATTTAAAAATAGAAAAAAATGAAATGAATTTTATAAATGATAATAACACTAATGAAAATAATAATAATAATAAAAATAATAATATTATAAATAGAAATGAAAATGATTTTATTAATGGAATTAATATTGAAGGACAAAATAATGATAATTATTTAAATATGAATGGTAATATTTATGATGAAACTAAAAATAATAATGACAATGGAGATGATAAAAATAATGAAAATAATATTTTTATAAATAATCAAATTGAGAAAAAAGAAGAAAAAAAAGAAATAATCATTGAAAAAGATGATAATATTAAAAATAAAATTGAAGAAGAAAATATAATAGAAAAAAAAAATATTGATAATATAAATAATAAAAAAATAGATAAAAAAGATGAAGAAAGTAAAAAAGAAGAAATAATAATTTCAAATAATGATAACAAATTTAAAAATAACGACAAAAAAATTGAGAAAAATGATAATTTAAATCCCTTCTTAAACGATAATAATGATAATAATGATAATAATAATATTTTTAATGATGAACAAAATACAAATAAAAATATAATTGAAGATATAAAAAAAGAAGAAGAACCAAAAAAAGAAATCCCTAAACAAGTAATTTTCCAAAAGCCAATTCCTAAAAAAAATCCTAATCCAAATATAAAAAAACATGAAATAAAAAGGCCAATACCAGTATATAATATTCAAAATAAAATAAATGAAAACCAAAATCAAAATATAGAAAATAAAAATATAAATAATCCATTTGAAAAAAAAATAAATAATCCTATTAAAAAAGAAATAATAAAACCAACAATTACATCAAATATTCAATCAAATCCATTTGAAGATGATAATAAAGAAACAAATGATATTTTTTCAAGTAATAATAATGAAAATATTTTTGATTCAAATGAAAATAAAAATATAAAAAGTAATCTCAATACAAAAATAAATAAACCAATAACACAAAATAAAACAAATACTTTATCACCAAATAAAAAAAAAATATCAGTTAATAATATAAATGAAAATAATATGAATAAAAAGATTAAAAATATTCCCAAATCTAAAACTGAAATTAATATTAATGAACATGATCCTTTTGCAGGTCATCCAAAAAGAAAAAATAATAATTTATTTAGTGAATTTGAAAATGATGTTGATGATGATATTTTTTCTAAAAAAGATGGAATTGAAAATATATTTGAAAGTGATGAAGATAATAAAAATAAAGAAAGTTCAATATTTGATTAAATTATTTTTTAAATAAATATTATAATTAAATATTCTAAATATTTATTTGTTTCACCAAAAAAAAATTTATAAATAAAATAATTAATTTAAATTAAAAATGAATAAAATAAATGAATTAATTTCAATCCATTCATTTGGTATTCATACAATTTCAGATAATTGTCTAATTAAAATCAAAGATAATTTAATTGCATTTTCTTTTGAAGGGAATATTATTATTTATGATATAGAAAATGAAAAAGAACAAAAAACATTCCTTTCTCCTTCAATGATTAAAACTATTAATATTTTAGATGAAAATAATCTCTTAATTACTTGTGAAACAGGAGATATATTTATTTTTGATTATATAAAAAATCAAATAATCAATAAATGTAAAATAAAAGGAATTACTAATCTTTTTTTTACAAGTATAAATAAAGATTATATCTTAATTTGCCATCATTCAATATTAGATGAAAACAATGAATACAATATAATTCATAATAAAGATGGTATAACTTTAATAAATTATAGAAATAATTTTGAAGTATTATGGACTAAAAAATCTGAAAATGTATATGCCATTTTGAATAATGATAATAAGGTTGTATGTATATATTATTCAGAAGGAAAAAATTATTTGATATTATATAATGAAAAAGGAGAAATAATTTTAGAAAAAAAAATTGAGCAAATAAAATATAATATTAAAAGACTAAAAAAGCTCTCTCAAAATTTAATTATTTGTGAAACAAATAAAAGATATCTTTATGTAATAGATATTGACAATATTAATGTATTAAATGAAATTTATTTAGAAGGTAATGGTGAATTAGGGGAATTTACAATTGAAGATTTAAATAATATAATAATTCCTAATAAATTTGGTCAATTCATAATAATTAATATTAATAAAATAAAAAAAGAAGAAATAATATCAAAAGACGCAAAATCATATTTTGAAAGTGATATTATTCGAGGATATAATTGGGGAATATTATCAATATCAAAATATTATATAATAGTTAATGAAACAGGTTTTTATAAATTAAATAAAGAAACAAAAGAATATATTTATAAAAAGAATATATTAGAAATATCAGGTTGTGGAGTTTCAAATCCAAAAAATAATTCAAATATTTTTTGTTATGGAGATTTGAAAGGAAATTTAATAATATTTGATAATAAAAAATTTGAATGTAAAGAAATAAATATTGGAAATGAAATGATTAGAAGTATTTCAAATGATAATATAAGTAATTTTATAATTGGAACAATGTCAGGAAATATTTATCAGTATAATTATATTGAAAAAAATAAACCAAAATTAATTATTCCAAAAGATGGAAATGGAAGTATTACTTGCATACATTTTTATAATGATTATTTAATAATTTCTACTACTGATGGTTTCATTAAAATTTATGATAAAAATACTTTTAATTTAATTTATTTTTTTAAAGCTCATTTAGAACAAAAAAATAATAAAAATAATTCTTTTGGTTCATTACATTTAAAAAGTGAAATTTGGTCATTTGATATTTATACAAAAAGTAAATTAAATGATGAAAAAAATTTTTATATATCAACAGGAAGTGAAGATCAAACAATAAAAATTCATGTTATTAAAATAAATAATAATAATAATTTATCACATGAATTAATAAAAGAAATAAAAGATAATAAATTCGCAGTAACTTGTATAATTTGGAATATTATGAATAATAAAGAAATAATATTATCATGTTCTGATGATCATACTATTAATTTATATGATCCAAATTTAAATTTTGAAAATATTTTAAAAGTTGATTTTTCAAATATTTATTATGGTTTTTTTACATTAACATATTGTGCTATTGATAATAATAATCCTTCAAATAAATATATTGTTATTGGGACACAAGTTGGTTTTCTTATTATTTATGATATTATTAAAAATAAAATTATATTTCATGAAAAAATTCACTATGGTGGAATTGAAGGATTATCTTTTTCAAATAATACAATTTCAACTTGTAGTAATGATTGCTCATTCTCAATTTTAATAATTCATGATTGATTAAATAAAAATTATCATTTAATATATGTAATATCAATTATATTATAATATATAATTATTAATATATATTTATTTTAAAAATTTTGAAATACTATATAATTAAAATTTAATTTTAATAAATGATAATTTATACTGGAGCAACATCAATTTATAGTCACGAATATTCAAGAGAACTTCAAAGAATTCTTCAAGAAGATTATGACGAATTAAAATTTAGTGATACTCATAATAATTGTTCATATATTTTAGAAAAAGCATTAACTAGAACTGGAGTAGGAGAAATTTTTGAATATTTTAATTTTTTTATTACATTAATATTAATAATCTTTTATATAATTAGTACATATACTTATCCAGAAATAAAAGAAGAATATAAACGAATAAATAAAAATATGGAAAATATTGAAATTTATTTATGTGTAATATTATTAATTCATTTAGTAATTAAATTTTATATAAGTCAATCAAGACTTTTTTTTGTATTTGATTTTATATCATTTATTGATTATTCATCATTAATTTTTATTATATTAGCAAAAGCAAAATTTATAACATATAATACAAAATTTTTTTTTCGTATGTTTCGTATAATAAGAATAATATATTTATTTAAATTAGAATATATTCTCCAAAAGCGTTTTAATGAAACAGTACGTTACTCATATAAATTATCAATATATCTTTTAGCAATGATATGTTTATCAACAAGTTGTATAATGGAAATAGAAAACAATCACTTTCGTAAAAAATATGGTCCATTAGCAATAAAACCAAGAACATCACAACAAAATAAAAAAGCTTTAGATGTCTTATTTCGTTTCCATGATATGATATACTATGAATTAGTCACATTAACAACAATTGGTTTCGGTGATATAACACCAAAAGTTTGGACAGCAAGATTTATAGTAATAATAACAATAATAGCATTATTAGTAGTAATATTACCAATATATTCCAAATTAAAAATTATATTTACTTTATCATCAAAATATTCTAGAATGTCATATCAGAAAAGATCATCTAAAATTAATCATATTTTTGTTTTAGGTGATTGTGGAATTGAATCATTCGAAGCATTTTTAGAAGAATTATATAATGAAGATCATGGAGAAACAAATTATGATACTGTAATAATGCAATCAATACCAAATGAGCAATTAATGAAATTAGTAAAAACATTCCCATATTCTAATCGTATTTATTATTTAGTAGGTAATTCTCTTGTTCATAAAGATTTACAAAGATGTTCAGCAGACCAATCAATTTGTGCTGTTATTCTAGCTAATAAATTAGCAAAAAATCCTAGATTAGAAGATTTTTCTAATATTATGAAAGCATTTTCTTTTAGAAAATTTTCCTATATTCATGGTAAAGGAGCAGACACTAGAATTTGTATTCAATTATTAAGACCTGAAACAAAGGAAATTTATTTTTCTTCTCTTGTCAATTCAAATGATACTAATAGTCACGATCAAATAATTTGTGTTGAGGAAATTAAATTACAATTATTAGGTAAGAGTTGTTTATGTCAAGGAATTACTACTATAATTTCTGCTTTAATTACAAGTGAAAAACCTGCTATTGATGATAATATTAAATTCCAAGGAGAATTTTCTTGGTTAAATGAATATTTACTTGGTATTCAATTAGAAATTTATGTTGTGACTTTGAGAGCAGAATTAATTCATAATATGAGATTTATTGATGTTGTTAAATTAGTTTATGAAGTTGCTGGATTAGTTGTAATTGGTATTGATGTTATTATTGATGATTTTAAACCTTTTGTTTGTTTAAATCCTGCTACTTATTTATTAAGCCCTTTTGATAATTTAGTTTATATTCTTGCTAATTCACAACCTAATGATCAAGAGTTAAATGATAAAATTAAGGAACATTTAGAAAAAAATCAAAAAGGTATTGTTGAAAATAATATTGAAATGGTTAAATTGTTAAGATTAAAAAATCCATTTTGGAATAATATGAAAAATAAAAATAGATTTTTAACAAGAAATGGTTCTTTACTTCCAAATTCTAAAAATAATAATTTATTTAATGGTAATAATAACAATATAAATTCATTAGACAATTCTCTATCATCAAGTTATAATAACAACATACAAAAAAAACCTAAAATAAAATTTAAACCATCCCTATACACATTAACTAATCATACAAATTATTCAAATACCATAATTCAAAATTTAGAAGATAATTCAAATACATATAAAAAAAAATTAGAAGCCTTTACAACAGTTAAACAAAATTTTTTCCATACAATATTGCCTCGAACTCAACATGAAGCTGAATCATTTTCATCAGATATATTAGATCGTCATATAATAGTATGTGGAATAGGATTAAATTTAAAAAATTTATTAATGCCACTCCGTGCTTCTTCAATGAAAAACCAACAATATCCCATATTAATAATAGACAAAAATGAACATATCCCTTCAGAAATATGGAAAGAAATACAATATTATCCAGATATATATTTCATGCAAGGAAATCCAATTAAAAGTAAAGATTTACAAAAAGCAGGAATAAAAAAAGCAAGAGCTGTTATAATTTTATCAAAATCAACAACTGATATTGAACAAGCAGATATGGTAGATGCAGATACAATTTTTATATATAAAGCAATAAAAAATGAAACTAAAACAGCATTAATTATAGCTGAATTAGTTTCAGTTTCTGCTATATCATTTATTAATTCTACATCAGATGATTCAAATGTAAGGAAACAAGGTTATTGGTTAAGTCAACCTTTTGCAGTAGGAGAAATTTATATTAGTTCAATGTTAGATACATTAATTTGTCAAGCTTTTTATAATCCTTATATAACTGATATTTTACAACAATTAATTATGGGGAGTGCAGGAAGTAATTTTTCTCATGGTTTAAAAAAAAAAATGCAAGAAAAAAAAATTACTCAAAGTACATTATATTTATTAAATATTAATGATGAATTATTAAGATTAGGAAATAGGGATTTTCCAAAGAAAGTTATGTATAAAGAATTATTTGAATTTTTTGCTAAAAATAATATGGTTGCTATTGGAATTAATAGAAATTCTGCAAGATTAAGTACATTAAAAAATAATAAAAATGATAAAAGATATGTTTACTTATGTCCAAAATATGATACAATGGTTGATACTGATCATGATAAAATTTATATTTTAGCAGGAGAAGATTATTTTACTATGCATAAATTAAATGATCCATATAAAAATAAAAATAATTCATATTATCAATTTAATAAAACTAGTAAATTAATTGATAAAAGTAATGAATTAGTTTTGGATTTAGCACAAGGAATAAAAAAATTAGTTGAAGAAAATTCAAGAAGCTTTTCTGAAGCATATTCTATTAAAAAAGTTTTAAATGGTTTGAGAAGTTCTATGAGAATTGAATTAGCGGAAATGCATGATAGGTTAGTTGATGGGAAAAATGGAATTATTGAAGCTGGAATTAATAGTGAGGAAAGTAATAAAGATAGTAGTGAAGGAAGTGATAAAGGATCTAAAAAAAATAAAAAAAATTAAATAAATACTTTTTTTCCTTTTTTTATTATTTATTTATATTTTTATTCTATTAAATAATAATTTTTTAACTTATTTTCAAATTGATTATTATTTGTATAAAAATTATTTTAATTTTTATATAAAATGATATTGACAGTTTAATTAAATTTCTTATATTTAATAAATAATATTATTTAATCTTAAATAAAATTAATTTTAAAAAATAATTACTTTCAATTATTAAAAGTAATTATTTTTAATCCATGATTCTAACTCAATAAAATCAGGTCTTCTTTTTTCTTTAATTTGTAGCATTAACAAAACTAAATTAATAAATTTTTTCGAATATCTTCCTTTCAAATATCCATCAACAATAATTCTTTCAATATCCATATCATTAACTTCTCTAATATCATAAAGACTTTGATAAGTAAGTGTAGCAGCAAAAAAAACACAAAAACCAAGAGAAAAAACATCACTTTTAAAAGCATTATATTCAGTATTTTCTAAATGAGTTTTCCTATAAGCTTTAAATAAAATTGGACTCATATATAATTCAGTTCCTCTCACAGTTTGTTTATTTGTATCATTATTATAATCTTCTTCAATTAAATTATTTTTATATAATTCTAATCTTTTTTTTTCTTTTGTTTTTGCTTCACCAAAATCAGCAATTTTATATACATTATCATTAAAACATAAAATATTTTGTGGTTTCACATCTCTATGACTTATTCCTTTAGATTGTAAATAGGAAAATGTTTCTATTAAATTTAATAATATTTTCATTAATTCTTTTTCTGTGTAAAAAATACCTTTTTTTGCTCTTTGTCTTATTTCTTTTTCCCAATCTAAATTTGCTAATTCCATTAAAACATACATTACATATGTTAATTTATCTAATTTTTTTGTTTGAATACCTAAAATTTTAACAATTTTTAAAGATTGATTTTCATTATGTAAATTTATTAATAATTCATATTCTTTTTTCTTTTCATTTAATTCATTCATTGATGATGCTGAAATTTTTTTTAATGCATATTTTAAATGAGTTAAAGGATGTTCTACTAAAAAAATTTTACCAAAAGTACCTTCTCCAATTAATTTAATAATATTATAATCATCACAATCAAATTCAGTTTTTTTATAATTTAAAATATTTTGTTCAGTATAAAGAAAATTTTTTTCATTATTATTACTTTCTGAATTGGTAGTTGATGAATTTGCACAATCACTTCTTCCATTACTATTTGTGTTTAATTTTGTGGAGTAATCATTTATTTCTGTTTTTATTTTTTCTTTTTCTTCTAATTTTGAACATAAGTCTATTTTAACTGCTATATTTTTTGAAAATTTTCCTATGAATTTATTACTTTTATTTAATCTTTGTGTTTCTGGGAAATTATTTAAATTTAATTTTATATTACTATTGTTATTAATTGAAATTTTTGGTTTGTAAATATTTCGAAATGAATTTTTGTAATTTTTTATATTCATAAATTCAAATAATATATTATGCATTTTTTTTGTTTCTGAAGGAGAACAAAAATTTTTGAAATCAAATTCACTTTTTTTCTTCATTAAATAAACATTTGAATTATCATCATCAAATTCATGTAAATTATTTTTAGAAAGGTCTTCATTTATACTTTTTTTATATAAATGATTTAAACTTAAATTAAAAGGTGTTCTTTTTATTATATTATTTCCTCCAGAATTATCTCTTTTTTTCCATTTAAAATCACTTAAATTTTTAAAAGAATATTTAGTTCTATGAGAAGATTTACTTAATCTCATTTCTTTAGTTTTAAAATGTTTATTACAAATTGGACATATCCATTCAAAATTATTATAATTATATATTTCACAACATTGACTACATACAATAACTTTTTTTCCTTTATATATTCCATCATATAATATTCCACCATCATTATGTTTAAATATTCTCATTTTTGAAAAATCACAATTACATTCTTTACTTATTATTACTTTTGGTATTGATAATATTTTTTTTATTAATGAATGAATTATACATATTGATTTTAATTTATTTTTGTCAAAATCATTATAAATTTTAGCTTCTGATTTAAAATTTTTTTTACATATATCACAAATATTATTTAATTTTGAAATATCAAATATTTTCTCACATGATACACATATTAATTTATTTATAATATTTTTATTTAATGTGATATCACAATATAATTTATCATTACATATTGGACATTTTATTAATTTTTCTTTACTATTTTTACAATGTTTTTTTATGAAAGTAACAGGGAATAAATTTTCTAAATTTCTATTTTCAATTTTTCTTATTCTTGAATAAAATTCAATATTATGTTCAGGACAAAACATTTTTATTTGATTTGGTTTATATACTTCTTCACATACAATACAATATATTATATTATTATATATTATTAAACCATTTCCACATGAATGAAGCGCTTCTTTACAACCTTGACAATGAATATAATAATCTGTTTTATCTAAAAAATTTAATTTTTCTATTTTCATTTTTTTTAATGTGTTTAAATTGCTTAAACATTGATTTTTATCATTTAAGTATATTTTATTAAAAATTATTAGAACATTTTTAATTATGGAATCATTATAATTTTTTTTTAAAATTTTTGCCATAATTAATACTTGTTTTGTAAGATTTGAAATGAATTGATTTTGTTGTACTTGAAGTATTTCATGAAAAATGTCATTATATTGTTCTTGAAAAAGTTGTGATAATTCCAATTCTTGCATAGAAATATCAGTAGATTGTAATTTTGTGGAAGAATTCATATTTAAAAAAATAAAATTAAAATAAAAAAATTATTTTACACATTCAAGATAAAAAAAAAAAAATAAAAAAAAAATAAAACCCCAATATAAAGAATAAAAATTAAATTAAAAAAAAATCAAAAAAAAAAAAAAAAATGAATTCAAACTATTCCTTAAACAAAGATGCTCCAGGAATCCTTTCAATATCCAATCCAAAATCCCCTCCTCAAGTAAACAAAATAAAAAAACGTTGTTTAATGTTATCCCCAACAGTATATGCAGGATTAGAAAGAGAATGTAAAATGTCAGACTTTGAAAAAGATCCACGTGCAATAGGAAAAGGAGGTTTTGGTCAAGTATGGAAAGTAATTCATAAAAAAACAAATAAAGTATACTGTATAAAAATAATACAAAAATCAGGAATAATAGAACAAAAATTAGTAAATCAAATGAATAGAGAAATAGAAATAATGTATTTATTAAATCATCCTCATTGTCTAAGATTAAAAAATCATTTTGAAGATGATGACAATTTTTATTTAGTAATGCCATTAGCAGTAAAAGGACAATTATATAAATTATTAAAAAGAGCACATAAATTTGATGAAAGAACAACTGCTCAAATATTAAGAGAAACAATTAGTGCTTTACAATATTTACATTCTTTTAAACCTCCTATTATTCATAGAGATATTAAACCAGAGAATTTATTATTAAATGAAAGTGGTAGAATTTTATTAGCAGATTTCGGTTGGTCTAATTTTAAAAATGATGGTGATGTTAGGAAAACTTTCTGTGGTACTCCTGAGTATATTGCACCTGAAATGTTAAGGAAAGAAGGTCATGATCATAGAATTGATATTTGGTCTGTTGGTGTTTTAATGTTTGAATTATTATCTGGTTATTCACCTTTCTGTGCTAAAACTAATCAAGATTTATATGCTAATATTAGAAAGTTAAAAATTAATTGGCCTGCTGATATGCCTCCTTTAGCTAAGAATTTAATATCAAAGATTTTGAAGTTAAATCCTAAAGATAGATTAAGTCTTGAAGATATTTTAAATCATCAATGGTTTCAAAATACAAAAATGTTGAAACCATTATTACAAAATAATCTTAATTCTGATAAAGATTTACTTATTTATCATATGGTTAGTGAAGTTACTGATAAAGTCACTGAGACTATTAATACTTTACTTAATTTAACTGGGGAAGAGGCAGCTGGTCAGGAATGTGTTAAAAAGATTCATTCAGATACTCCTGATGGTGATAGTAAAAAAAAAAATATTGTCAAACAAATACAAAATCAACAACAAAAAAAAGAAAATGAAAATAATAATGTTGTTAATATTAATGTTACTAAGGAACAAACTGATCTTTTGAAAATTGAAAACTTGAATTTGAAACAAGAAAATTTAAATTTTAAAACTAAAATTCAATCACTTGAAAATGATATTAAATCTTTAAAAGCAGAAAATATAAAATTAAAAGAAGTTGATACTACAAATTTACAAGAACAAGTTAAAAAATTAAATTCAGAAATTGAAAAATATCAAATTAAAGATAAAGATAGATTACAAATTTTAACTGAATTAGAAGAAAAAAATACTTTAAATAGAGAATTAAATTCTAAAGTTCAAATGGGAGAAAATGATAAAATTCAAAAAGAAAAAGAAATTTCAAATTTAAAAGAACAATTAAAAGAATCAAAAAAAGATAATGAATCAAAACAAATTATAATAGATGAATATAAGAAAAAAAATGATACATTAAATCAAGAAAAAGAAGAATTATTTTGTAATTATCAAAAAAAAATTGAAATGCTTCAATTAAAAATGTTAGATTCTTCAACAAGTGCAGAAAGTAATTCAGATGGAGTGACAAGAGCAATTGAAGTAATAAATGAAAATCTTGATGAATTTAAAACAATTTTTAAAAAGAAATTTGATACATTTAATGATAATTTTACTCAATTTAAAAAAGAATATTCAGAAAGAAATGAAAATTTAATTAATTTATTAAATGATAATACTAAAATTATTTCAAATGAAGTTCAAAAATATTCAAATTCAGTTCAAAGTGATATTGAAAAAGTATTTCAAAATGTTAATAATTCTAGTGCAAGTACACATGAAAAAACTATTGAATTTTATAAGAAACAAGTTGCTAAATTAAGTGAATATCAAAAAAATGAAATTAGTAATAAAACACAAATTGAAATTTTAACAAATGAAATTAATAATTTGAAATCTCAATTAAAAGTTTGTCAAGATTTAAATGTTGATAAAGATAAATTAATTACTTTAAAAGATAATGAAATTATTAAAAAAGAAGAATATATTAAAACTATTGAAAATAGTTTATCTGATATTAAAAATTTCGTATATTCTAATATGAATGAAGATATGTGTGATTTATTTAATAAAACATTTAATAAATCATATTAAATGGTTTTTTATTAATTATCAAAATTTATTAATTATAAAATTTAGGAATAATAAAGTTTTGAATTTTAAAAAATTTAATTTATATTTTTTTTCATTTTTCAATATTAAATTAAATATTAAATAGTAATTATTTGTGGAGATGGGAAATTTCTTAAAATTAAATTTTTTTGTAATGGGATAGAAGAATAAACAGTCATTGTAATTTTATTAATATTTCTTACTCCTTTAACTTTAGTAATACAACTAAATTGTAAAGAAATTTCATTATTTTCATTTTCATCTTTTTTATTTTTATATCCATATTTATTAGAAAAATTTTTAATAGAATATTTCTTTAATCCTAACCAATTAAATTCATTACTATCATCATCAATAAAAATATCATAAGCTGTAATTGAATCAATTTCACTTAAAGCACTTTTATCAATTGTTAAATTAAATAATATTAATTTTTTATTATTTCCAATATCATTTTGATTTATTTCAATTTTACATGAATTTTCCATTAATTGTCTTATAAATTTTGATGTTATTGCTGGAATTTTTAAATGTGTTTTATGGAAATATAATCCATTTATTTTCTCTTTTTTTGAATTATTTATTGCTTCCCATGAAAATATTAAATTATCATTTTTTAATAATCTACATAATTTATTTTTTAAATGAAATTGATATTTATCATTTTGAATTTCATCATTTATAAAATCAAAATGAATATTTTTTGCTAATTCATTTACTTCATTATTCAATTTTTCATTTTTAAATGTTTTAGAAATTGATGTCAATTCAACATTATCATTTTTTTCTTTACTAAAAATTAATTTATGATAATTTAAAGTTAAATCACCACTTTTAGTTAATTGCCATTCATCAACATTAGTATCAAGTCTTTTAATATCAGGAGTTCCATAAACTTTACTTCCAATTTTCAAATCAGATAATTTATCTTTATTTTTAATATATGTTACAGTATTTAAATTAAAATCGATTTGATTTCTCATATATTTATTTAAAGTTTCTTTAATATTAAAAATAACTGAATCCTTAACATTTAATTTAACTAAAAATCTCCTTATTTCATGATCAATATATCCTCTTTCTTCTTCAAATTTAAATAATATTTTAATATAAATTTCCCCTGTTTTCAAAGGAATAATAGGAACATAAATTGTAACTTCATTTCTACTATTTTTCTCAGGATTATTAAATAAATCAATTTCTTTAAAAATATAATCAGTTAAAACACTTCTAGAAATATTTTTATTACTTCTTCCAGTTGAAATAGTATCATTAAAAAATAAGCAAATTCTCTTTATTTTCAAAGGAGAATTATTTTTTATTTTAATAGGCATTAAAATAAATTGATACATAAATAAATGTAATTCATTTCCCATTGGAAATTCAACATTAACATCACTATCATTATCAATTATTTCAAAAGTAATATCAGCTTTTTTATCAAAAATTTTATTTGATTGATGTGAAGCATTAGAACTTCTTCCTTGTGAATGTTGACTACTTGTTGAACTTTTTCTTCTTTTTCTTTCTCCTGTTGATTTTCTTCTTTTTCTATATGAATATAATTTACTTACATCTTTTGTATTAAAATAATGTTTTATTATTACAAGATTATCTAATGTTATTTCTACTCCTTTTATTATTACATGACCTGCTAAAAGTGGTTTAATATATAATTCTATTTTTTGAGTAGAAAATTGTTTTAATGTTAGAAAACTATTTTGATATTCAATTTCTTCAATTTGAGAATTTTGATTTTCTGTTATATTTTCATCTTTTGCTTTTGAAAAATCACATATTAATTTCATATTTGTTATATTTAAATCAATTGATAATGGATTTTTTACAAGGAATCTAACATACATTTTATTATTTATATTACCTAAGAAATTTCTTTTTGAATAAAAATTACTAAAGTTTTGTTTATTTAAAATAATATTATCTAAATTTCTTAATGATATTATATCAGGTGGAGTTAAACTAAGATAAATTTTCTTTGTTGGAACTAAGGAATATTTATTAAATAACAACCAATTTGCAGGATTATCAAAAAAATTTGCATTTTGTTTACTTATTATATAATCTTGTTCTTCAATTACTAAAACTGATGTATTATCAACTTCAGGAATTTTTAAATCATTAGTATTAAATACTCCTAAAATTGTTCCTGCTTTTTCACCATTAATTACATTTTCTAATGAAGATTTTAAATTTTGAAAATTTTTTTGTGGACTTTTTTTTAAATCAGGATTAAATTTAGTAATTTCTAAATAATTTTTATAAAATTGTAATGCACCATCATAATATTTTAACTCAGTACAAATATTTCCCATTTGTTCATTTACAAATTCTTTTATTCTTATAAAAGAAGAATTTTTTTGAGAAATAAATGTTACAATTGATGAATAATCATTAAGTGAATATTTAATAAATTCAATTCTTTCATTTCTATAAAAATTGCCTGTTAAAAGGGTATAAAATATAAATTTTCTTTTATGTCTTTCTGGCATTAATAAAAAATAAATACCAGTTTCTTCATACATTAAAGGAGCTAATCTAAAAACCATATTTTCAATTGATCTATTTTCTTTTTTTCTATTTGGAATATCATTTATTCCTTTCATAACTATATTAATTAATTGAGAAAAATTTCCTTTTTGTTCATAAACTTTCATTAAATTAAATAATGATTTTGCAGCTTGGTGGAATTGATTTGTTCTAATATAATTTTGATATGCTGTTACAAAATCATTTTCTTTTATAACTGGATTTAATAAAAAATTACTCATTACTCTTAATTCATATGCTGAATTATAATGAATTGTTGATTTTGATTTTATATCATTTATTAAAAATTTTATATTTTCATATACTTCAGAATAACATCTGAAATAAAAATATAGAGTTGATAATAAATATTCATTTTTTTCTTCTGGTGTTAATGAATATATTTGAAAGTAATTATTATATGCTAATCTTTCTTGTCTTTTAAATATATTAAATAATGAATTTTTTAATCCTTTTTTATTTGCTGTTAATTCATTATCTAATACCGTTATTTTTTGTTGAATTAATTTAATAACATATTCATTAAAAAATTTAAACATAGTATCTTTAAATCTTTTTCTCTCATCTTTCGAAATATAAAACCCATGTCCAATTCCTTTAAATAAATTATTATTATTTTTATATTTATCAAACCTATGAATATACTCATTCCAAATATCATCTAAATTCTTAGTAGATTCTTTATCACCATCATTAACTTCCCAATACAACATATAATACATAGCAAATGTAACTTTAAAATTATTAATTAAATGATCTTTTTTTTCTTTAGCAATAGATTTCTCTTTATCACTTTTATCATTTAAAATCAATATTAAAGAAGGCATATCTTCATCATAAATTCCTTCAGAAATTAAAGGAGGAATTATTTTATTATTTTTTTGTCTATTTGGCATAATAATTTTTAAATCATCAGTAATAGAACAAATATAAATAAAACATAAAGGTTGTTGTAATAAATCACTTTCATTAAATTTAGTAAATTCAAGATATAATTTCATATATTCATTTAACCAAGGATTTGAATAATCTTTTAATTTATTTAAAATATTATTTTTCAAATGAAAATTTTTTAAATCACTAGATGACCATTCAGGAATATTATCTTGATTTAATAATAAATTATCAATAATTTCTAAAAATGAAGTTGGTGGGATTTTTCTATATTGTTCACTATCATAAAAATCTAATCTAAAATCGTTTATTTTTTTTGTAAATTTTCCTGCTAATTCTAAATTAAATGAAGGGAATACTCCAAAAGGTCTTAAAAATTCTGCTGGTGATAAATTGTTTTTTTTTATTATTTTTTTTGCATTATCTGTTGAGTATACTATTGCTGATGGAACATAATTTTCTTTTACCCATCTTGTAAATAAATTGTCAGTCATAATAAATATTAATTTTTTAAATATAAAAAATATTTTTTTATGTATATTAAAAAAGATTTATTTGTTAAAAAAATAAATAATGTAATTTTTATTTTTTTTTATTTTATATTTTTTTTATTTTATTTTTTTTATTAATTGAGATTTACATTTTTCTCTAAATGTCTTTTGTTTTTATATAATAAAAAGAATTCATATAAATTTGGAAAATTTTTACATATTATTTCAATGATACTTATAAAATCATCAAAATCTTCAAAATAATCAAATGATGTATTATTATAATTACTTCCAATTGTACATTTCTCAATTTCTAATTGTAATATTTTTTTTAAAATGAAAATTATTTCTTTTTCATATTTTAATTCTTTTTTCATATAATCTTTTAATGGGGGATATAATTTTTCTTTATTTTTAAATGATAATTTTGCTATTGTTGAAAAATCTTTATATATTTTACATATATCAAATAATTTTTCAATTCCAAATAATTCTAAATTTTTATTAATATCTTTTTTAGTTTTATAAAATTCTTTATTATGATTTGATGATTTATTTCCATAATTATAATATAATTGATTTAAATAATGTAATTGTTTTGCAAATTCAAAAAGGGCATTATCAGGAATATTTAAATTTAAACTATTAATTTTGGTTTCTAAAAATTTTTTATAAATGATAAATAAATAAATATATAAATGTCTATTATTATTTGAATTGTTTTTTGAAAGGAACCAAAAAGTATTTCTATAATTAAAAAAGATATTTTTAGGGAATTGATTAATTAAATTTTGAATTTCATTATTTATATTTAATATAATTATAATTAAATATTCATATAAGCTTTCAATATTAGGATTGTCTTTATTTTCATCTAATAAATTTATTGCAATTTCAAAAAAATTTGAAAGAAATTTTTCATTAATAAATTCCAATTTACAATATAAATCAAATTTTTTACTTTTTTCAATATGATATTCTTTAGCCATTTTTTCATAGAATAATTCTATAAATTCTTTAACAATATAATTATTATTATTTGACTCATCTTCTTTTTTTCTTATATTCATTGCTACAATTAATTTTTCTAAAATTGAATAAAATTCAACTTCATTATCTGGAAATTTACTGAAATAATCTAATTTTTTTAAAAAAAGATAAAATTTAGATATTATTTCGAATCTCTGATTTAAATATTTTAAAATCATCATTTCAGATTTATTATCTGATTTATTTAAATATTCAATATTTAATACATTATTATTTATTTTTTCATCTACAAATTTATTAATTGTATTTTTAATTTCAAATAAATTATTTTCTGCAGAATCCAAAATTTCATTAAACTCATTTTTCATTTGATTATTAATTTGAAAATTATTAGATAAAAACAATGGAAAGTTTTCATTTATAAATTTTTCTATTTTCATTCCTGCAGTACTTAATGTTATATTTAAACCTTGATAATTTACTTTATTATTTGAAATCAAAATTTGAGGCGCATTAGGAGAATTAATTATAAATTCATTTCTGTTATTTAATCCAATTCTTTGATTATTATTATTAATATAATTCATATTATTATTATTCATTGGAATTTGTTCATTATCTCCTTTTGTTAAAAACTGAGAAACATATGATGTTGTTTTACCTAATATATTTCTAAACATTCCCATTCGCTCCATTTTTAAATAAAAATATAAATTTAAATTTTATAATAAAAATTAATTTTAATAATAAATAATATATATTATATTTTAAAATTTCTATATAAAAAATTATTTTTTATATTAACAATTTTAAAATTAAAAATAATATTTAAATTATTTTAATCAATATTTTAATTAAATTTGGAAAAATATAATATT
>JAJJLH010002325.1:0-26734 GCA_023806865.1 Isotricha sp. YL-2021a | reverse complement strand
GCAATGTTGCTATTTATGCTGCAGAAAAAGCAACTGAATACGGTGCAAAAGTTGTTGCAATGAGTGATTCTAACGGTTGTATTTACGATGAAAACGGCATTAATTTAAAAGTTATCAAACAACTTAAAGAAGTCGAAAGAAAAAGAATTAAGGAATATTTGAACTTTGTTCCAAGCGCAAAATATTTTGAGGATAAAGACGGATTCCGTAATATTTGGACGATAAAGGCTGATATTGCACTTCCTTGCGCAACCCAAAACGAAATTAACCTTGAAGCTGCAAAAAGTCTTGTTTCAAATGGTGTATGGGCAGTAGGAGAAGGTGCAAATATGCCGACTTTGAATGAAGCTGTTTCTTATTTACAAGCAAACGGCGTATTACTTGCTCCTGCAAAAGCCGCTAATGCAGGCGGTGTAGCAACTTCTGCTCTTGAAATGTCTCAAAACAGTATGAGATATTCTTGGACTTTTGATGAAGTTAATCAAAAACTGGATGCAATAATGACAAATATCTTTAAAAACTGTAAAGAAGCTGCTGAAGAATACGGATTTGGTAATAATTATGTTGCAGGAGCTAATATTGCAGGATTCAAAAAAGTTGCCGATGCAATGTATGCTCAAGGGCTAATATAATAAATATTAGTAAAACATTTAAAAAAAGCGCGGGGACATAAAAATGTCCCCGCGCCTTTTTAATATCATTTTTATATTTGTTTTTCTCTTTTGTAATTTTGAAGATATAATGTCAATTTTTGATAGTTAACAGTAAAGAAAATACCTGTCAACATAACTAAAAGAGACATAAATACAATCAATAATCCCTCTTTTCCAAGAGTATCAATGTTTGCTACATACGAAGATGTCGAAAATCCGAAAATTATAGCGGAAATTGAAACCCACAATATAGCAAAATACAATGCTGTTGATTTCATATAAACCTTCCTTTTTTTCTTTTAAATTTTTCTCGTCTCTAACCCATTCTCAAAACAGCGACCCGTTTCAAAAGTTAAATGCGAGCGAAAGACACACATCTTTCAATAAACAAACCTCATGTGTCAAAAGAAAAACAGTTTATATTTCCTAAAATTATTCTTAGCATACATTTATTATAACATATTTTTTTAACTTTGCCTAGTCCATATATTTTCTTATTTTTTCTCTGATAACAAAAGCGTGCAACAACGCACGCTTTTTACTAATTTTTTACATATTTGAATCTTAATTTATTTTTCAGCCTGAGAAAAAACAAATTATTTTATATTAAAAGTACCATCAATAGTAGCTCTTACCTTTAATGTTTTTGCTTCAATCGGAGTTGACTCTGCTGCCGAATCTGTCAAACTTGCCCCCATTGCTTTATTATAAAATCTTACATGGTTAGTTTGGCCCTCAATATAGCAATTTGTATTAATACTTCTTGCTCCTGTAACTTCAGAACCAATTGCTTTTGCTACTGACTGTGCTTGCGAATATGCATTTTTTGTAGCTTGTGCATACAATTCATTACAAAGAAGTCCTTCTTCATCAAATCCAAAATTCAAATTAGAAATTCTGTTTGCACCGGCTTTCATTGCTTCATCAATAACTGCCGAAACGCTTTTAATATCTCTCATTTTAACTTTTACTGTGTTATATACAATATATCCTGTCAGATGATTTTTTCCGTCCTTATATGAATATTGCGGGGAAAGATTATAATTAACCGTTTCTATAGAATCACCTTTTTTTGTATCAATAATTGACTTAATAGTATTTACTACCGTTGTGGAAACTTCTGCATTTTCTTTTGCCGCTGCATCTGCTTCTTTTGCCTTTGTTTCAACTGAAATACTAATTTCCGCATAATTAGGATTAATTTCTTTTGAAACAGTTGAACTTGCATTAACATAAGGACCTTCTGCATCCTTAGCTACACAAAATGCACCGCCTGCAATAAGCATACACAAGGAAACAATCAATAATTTTTTCATAAATATCCCTTTCTTTTTTACTTTTTTTCGTCAATATCTTTCATCAATGCGGCAATATGTGATTCAGACATATTGGTTGAAGATATTCCAATGTGTGTTTTATGTGAGTTTGTTGCAAAATACAACAGTACAATAATTGCATAAAGCATAAACCCGTGAATTAAATTCATTGCAGGTAATTTATAAACATAAACACCAAATAAATTCCATAGAGTCATCAAAGCCCATGCCGGAAACAAAATAAATCCTGCTGCAGCACATATTATTGCATATATAACAACTAAAAACCCTCGTATTCCACTTATTTCTACTATTTTTATATTTTTTTTCATTGTTTAACCTATCATTTCCATAAATTCATTTTCAGTAATTATTTTAACCCCTAACGTTTGAGCTTTATCATATTTTGATCCCGGATCAGCACCGGCAAGAACAAAATCTGTTTTTTTACTTACAGAAGATGAAGTTCTTCCGCCATGAGATTTTATTAATTCTTCTACTTCTATTCTAGGTCGACTTAACGCTCCCGTCAAGACAAAAGTCTTTCCTTCTAAATTATTTGAAAGTTTGTTTTTTACCTCAGATACAGGGTTTACGCCCAAGTTTTTTTAGATTTTCAATAATTTGATAATTTAATTTATTTTCATAAAGCAAATAAGTATTTAATATACATTCTGAAACAATAATTAAATCAAGATTATTATAATTGTATTTTCTATGTAAATCTAATATTTCTTTTTCTTCTTCTTGAGTTTTACATTTTTTAATCATTTTATTTAATAAATCCCTATTTTCAAAATTAAAATAATATGAAAATTTCTTGAGTTCGGATTTATATTCTTTCAAATCACTACTTTTTATTTTGATATCATTAAAATATTTTATTTCACAATTTTCATGTTGTTTTTCATGAGTACAATAAAGGCATAAATTTTTTCTACAATTTATGCACCAACCATTAAATTGTGAATTATGTTTAAAGCAATAATTATCAATTTTATTTATATTCATATATTCAAATGTTCCATGAATATTTTTACAATTTTCACAAAAAATTTTTTTACAATGAAAACATAAAAACATATCATTCACATTGTTTTCATTTGTTAAAAATGAACAATTAGTACACATCATTGAATTTAATGATACTAAAGTAAAATCATTTAAAAAATTGTTTATTGGGATTATATTTGATATTTTTTTGTTACAATCACATGAATAATCAATATTAGGAATTTGATGAATAAATATTTTTATATAAGGAATTTTCAAACAATCTTTACATCTAAAAACAATATCATTTTTTATTTTTTCCATTTTTTATAGAATTCAAACATTAAATTAACTTTATAATTATAATAAAAACATAATAAAATAAAATAGAATAAAAGGTTAATAAAATAAAAGGTTAAATATATTTTTAAAATTTAAAAAAAGATAATTATAATGAAAAAATTACCTCATATAAAAAAATTTTTTAAATTTACTTTAAAACATTATTCAATGAATGATAATATAAAAAAAAATAATGATTATACAATATTTAACAATTATGATAAAATAAAAAAAAATAATTTTTCTTTTTCAAATAAAAGTATTTCTCAAATCAGATTGAAAACAAAAATGAAAGAACTTCCAAGTGAAAATGAAAATCATGGAAGATTAATTCATTTTAATTCAATAATTAGATTATATAATGATAATTTCAATAAAAAAAGAAAAAAATTAAAGGAAATTAAAACAAATTTTAATTCATTTAATGATTCTGTTTTAAGACAAAAAAATTTAATAAATTTCAACAATTCACAATTAATAAAAAATGAAAATAAAGAAAAACAATTACTTAAAATTAATAAAAATCTATCTTTATCTAATATTGAAAAAGCTATTTTTTTTAAAAAAAGAAAATTTATTCTAGGTAACAATAATGAAAAGATTTTTGAAAAATTAAAAAAAGAATATTCCTTTTTTGAAATAAAAAATATTGAAAAAAAAAAAAAGGAAAATAAATTAAAAAAATTATTTACAAAAATTCCAATTGAAATAAGACATTCTGAAAATATATCAAAACATCAATTAAAATTAATGAAAATAAAATCAGAAAAAGAAATTGAAAAAGTTTTAAATTCATCTCAACCAATATAACTTTTTTATTTTTTTTTAAAAAAAATTAGACTTATTGTTTTTTAAATAATAAAATTTAAATTTATTTTAATAAAATGTCATCAAATCCAATTTTAATATTAAAACCATATTTTTCAACAATTTTAAATTTAAATAAAGAATTACATAAACAAGAAACTTTAATTGAATTTTACAAAATAAAATGTAATAATTTAACTAAAATTATTGAAAAGAAAAAAAAAGAAATTGAAGAAGAAGAAATTAATTTAACAAATTTATTTATTTCTAAAGTTGAAAAAGAAGATTTCTTTATTAATTCAACTGATTATGAATTAAAAGATATTATTGAAAAAGCAAAAAATAAAAAAAAAAATTATGAAAAAAAGAAAGATGACTATATTAAATTAAAAATTACTCTTGAAAAGAATAAAAATAACTTAAATTTAAACATGAATAAACTTTCAATTGAACAATTGGAATTATTTAATCTCATAAAAGATATAATACTAAATAATATAAATATTGATGATGAAAATAATGAAATAATACAAAAATATAATAAAAATATAATAAATGAAAATAAAAATTTAATAAAAAGAATAAATGAAAAATGTTTAGAATATAAAAAAAATATAGATGCTTTACAAAAAGAAATAGATAACAAAAAAAGTTCAAAACAACTCCATTCAAATAAATTAAGAAAAAAGTCATTAAAATCAAAAGAAAAATCATTATCATTAAAAAATATAAGTTTTAATAATGAAATATCAACAAATTATAATTATTATCCAATTAAAAATTTTGATAAGAGCAAAAATAATTCATCTTTTAGTTCAATTCCAATTCATAATAATATTTCATCATTTATTGAAATGAATAATAATCATAATTTCAATTTAAATATGCCTTTATCTTCAAGATATATTAATACAAATATTTATAATAATTCTGATATTAAAATTAAAAAATTAAATAAATCTTTTTATTTATTAAGAAATAAAAGAATTGAAGATGATTCTAAATATTCATTAAATATTTCTCAAGATATAATTTTAAATGGAAATTTATGTACAAAGCTTTTAAATAATTATAAAAATGATTTAAGATTAATTGAAACTATATCACCTTCTGATAAAAATAAAAATAAAAAAAGAGCATTTTCTATAAATACTAGTTCTTATTTTAAAATAATTGATTAAAAAGAGAGTTTAAAAAAAGAAATCTTTTTTAATAATAATTAAAAACCAAATACAATAGGTTTAGCTACAGAATCAATTTCAGGTATTGTAATTGAGAAATAATACATTATTTATATATTTTTATATATTTTTTATATTTAAATTTTTTAAATTAATTCATTTTTAAATTATTAATTTAAAATAATATTTTATCTAAATTGATAAATTATTAATATCGTAATTTTTAAATAATAATAATTTAAAAATATTTAGTATGAGCGCTTAATATTATTATAAAAAAAATTTTCTAATGGAAAAAAAAGGAACATTAGATGGATTTATATCAATAAAAAGAAAAAAACCCACAGAAGATACAGAAGAAAATACAATAAATAAAGATTATCAATCAAAAAAAAATCCTCATTCAAGAATAATCGAAAATTATATATTAAAACCTATAGAAACAAAAGAAATAAAAAATGAAGAAAAAACAAAAAAAGAAGAAGAAAAAATAATAGAAAAAAAAATTGAATTAACAAATTTATCCCAAGAAAAATTTTACCCAACATACGAATCATTCATATCAGAACTAAAAACATGGGAAGACCCATTAAAATCCTATATAAAACCTCCAAATAACAAAAATATGATTTATACATATAATTTCTTAAAAAATGAATATTCAACAAAAATAATATTTCCACCAAAAGAAAAAATTTTCAATAGTTTTCAATTTACATCCTGGTCGAATATAAAAGTAGTAATTTTAGGTCAAGATCCATATCCAAATCCAGGTGATGCAATGGGATTAAGTTTTAGTGTAAATAAAAGTCAAAAAATTCCTCAAAGTTTAAATAATATTTTTAAATGTTTAGAAAAAGATAATAAAATTAAATTTCATAAACCTAATTATGGTGATTTAAGTTATTGGGCAAAACAAGGAGTCTTTTTATTAAATTCTACTTTGACTGTAGAATGTAAAAAAGCAAATTCTCATCAAAAAAATTCGAAATGGAATTTTTTTACTGATTTTGTTATTAGTCAAATTAGTGCTTTAAAAAAAAATATTGTTTTTTTACTTTGGGGGAATTTTGCTATTGAAAAAAAAAAATTAATTGATTCGAGTAAACATTATGTTATTACTAATATTCATCCTAGTCCTTTAGCACAAAAAAAAGGAGATTTTACTATTAGTAAACAATTCAGTTTGACTAATGATTATTTAAAAAAACATGGGATTAAAGAAATTGATTGGCAAATTGAGTAGTTTTTTTTGTATTATATTTTTTTAATTTTAAAAAAAATATTAAAATTTTATTATATTTTTTTTAATTTTAAAAAAAATATTAAAATTTTATTTTTTTTTATTTTGTTTAAACATTTTTTATTTTTTTGAACTTTATTTTTTTATTTCATATTTTATCTTTTGATTGTTAAAAAAATATTCACATTCATTTTCTTTATCTAATTTTATATATGGATTAATATGAAATATTTTTGATAAATTAATTTTATGGAAGTGAAGTTTTTTTTTCTTTAATTCTTTTGAATTTTCTTGAATATCATAATTATAAAATCCTTCCTTTAAATTGATTAAATAATTTATTTTAGTGTTATTTTCTATGCAAAAACAATGAATTAATTTATTTATTTCATATGATTCATTATCTTGATCTTCTAAATATATTATTGAAAATCCAGTTGATATTTTACAAAATTTATTTTTAACTAATATTTCTATTTCAAAACAAAAAATGAAATTTTGATTAAAATTAAATTGTACTTTGTCACCTTTTTTATATTCAATATTCTTTTTTTCAATATCGAAATTTAATTTTATTTGTTCATTTTCATTTTTTTTATTTATTTCAATAATAGATGATTCTTGTTCTTCTTCAATATATATATTTTCAATTGAATTATCATCTAAATGAATAATTTTATTATTTTGAGTGTTATATTTATTTACAAAACTTAGCTCTTTTTTGGAAATTGAAACTGAATTATTATTATGTATGCTATTACTATTATTATTTAAATGATTATTACTATTATTATTAAATAAATGATTACTACTATTATTACTCAATATATTATTATTATTACTTTTATTATTTATAACAGAAATTTCATTTTCAATATTATTAATATCATTATTATTATTATTTTTATTGTTAATATTATTTCTAATTATTTTAAAATTATTACTATTGATTATATTATTACTAAAATCATCAGGAATTGTCTCATATTCACTAGTAGAAATATTATTATTAGATTTAGTTTGATGAATTGAACTTATACTTAATAAATTATTTCTAAATCTATTAGGAATAAATGGAACATGAGTTTTAAATATTTTTTTTTCCATTATTTCACATTTTTGACATATTGAGGAATATTTATCTTTATTAACTTCATCTAATTTTGTTTCAATAATATCTGAATTTTTTAATGTTAAACAGTTTTTTCTTAAATGAATTTTTTTTCCTTTTTTTGTTATGTATATTATTCGATTTGGTTCATTTAAAATTTCCATTCACTTTAATGTAAAAAATAAATTGAGAATTTATATTAACAATTTTTTTATTAATTCATTTTTTATTGAAATATTAATTATAATATAAAACTAATAATATTAATATTTTTTTATATAAATTATTACAAATTAATTCTCATTATTAAACTCCCATTTTTAAATATTATATTAATCAATTAATTAATAATCTATATAATAAAATCAAATTTATTTAAAAGTTTTTTCTTTTTCTTTTTTCCTTCATTTTCAATTTTTTCACTATTACAATCATTATTTGAATTTTCATTATTTTCAATATTTTTTTCATTATTAATTTTAGAATCAGTTAAAGTTTTTTTAATGAATATTTCTTCTTTATTAATTTTATTTTTATATGGAGAATTGAATAATAAATCTTTTGCAAGTTTTTGAATTTCATCTTTATTATTTTCTTGATTTTTTTTATAGAAATTTTCAAATTCTTCTTTAATATTATTTTCTTTAAATAATTTAACTGATTTTGTGGATTTAGTTTTGAAAAAATTTTTATCCATTTTTCTTCTAATAGGGGAAAGTGAATTTACATTTTCATCTTTTAAAGTTTCATTAAATAATATTTTTATTACAGTTCTATTACTTTTTGATTTGAGTGGTGAACTTTCATTATAACTAATAATTGTATTATTATGATTTTTTGTTCTATCTACTTTATTTTCATTTTGATTTTTTAATTTAAATTGAATCATTTTTTCTTTTTCTTTCTCATTTTTATTTTGTTTAATATGATTTTGAAGTTTAATTAAAGATTTATTACTTATTGTTTTTTTAATTTTAATAAGTGATAATATTGATAAATTGTCATTTTTATTATGATTATCATGTTCACAATCATTAATATTATTATTTATATTATTTTCATTTCTGTCTGATTTTAATGGACTTTCACTTTTAATAGTATTATTATATTTATTTTTTTCATATCTATCTTTTTTAGATGGACTTTTATATATATAATTATTATAATTTAAACTACCTTCATTTATATCTATTTTTTTTTCATTTCTCTCTGTTTTAACTGGACTTTCACTTTTGAAAGAATTATTATTTATAATTTTTTCATTTCTATCTGTTTTAATTGGACTTTTAATTATTGAGTTTTCTTTATTCAAAGGAATTAATAATTTTGGAATTTTAGATTGATTATAAGATTTTAAAGTAATATTGCAAATTTTTTTTTCATTATATAATTTTTCTTTTTTATTAGATATTATTTTTTCTTCACTTTTTTCCATTATTTTAGGTTTAATATCATTTATAGATATAAATAAATCTTTATAATTATTATCTTTAGGTAAAATTTTATTATTAGTTTTATTCAATAATTTATATACTAAATGGGTACTAGTTTCATTTATTAATGAATTTTCATTTTTTTGTCTTTCATATAATTTTGAATGTGTAGATTTAAACAATTTTAAATCAAATAAATTTATATCCTCATTTTTTGAGTTAATATCAGGTAAAAAATGATCAATTTTTTTATTATTTACTGTTATTATTTTTTTATTTTCATTTTTTTTTATTAATTTTATTTTTTTTGAAATATTTGTATTATTTTTTTCTTTAGAATTACTTTTTTCAACTGTTGGAAGTTCAAAAATTTGTTTTTCATTTTGAATTAAATCAAATGAATTATTAAATAAATTTGAATTATTTTTATCTTTTATAATATTATTTTTAGAATTTTTATTTTTATTTTTAATAAAGGAAAATTCAAAAATTTTATCTAATTCATATATAATTTCATCATAATTATTATTATTTTGTATAATTTCAAATTGATGATTAAAATTTTTAATTTTTTCAATTTGTAGTTCAATAAAGTTATTTACATTAATTTGAAAATTTTTTTGTGTAATAATATATTTATAATCATCAATTAAAGTTTGAATTTTATCATTTATTCCTTTTAAATCTTTTTCTGTTAATCCACAACCTTTTTTATTTTCTTCAAATAATTTAAGTAATTTATCATAATTATTATTTTTATAAAAATATAATAAATTATTATCAATCATTATAATTGAATTTCTTAATTTTTTGATTATTATTATTAATTTATCAAAAATTTCTTTTATTTTTTCTTTGAAAACAGATAACAAGTTGATTTTTTTATTATAATTTAAATGAATTTTTATAAATTTATTTTTTAATTCTTTATAATATTTTTCATTATTATTATTTGAATTAACAATAGATAGATTTGAAAAGACATTATTACTTTTATTACTTATATTTTTTTTATTAAGATGAATTGTAATATTTTTTTCATTATCTTTTAATAGTTGATTAACAAATTTTTTATCATCATAAATATTTAAGTTATTTTCATTAAAAATTAATTGTAATCCTTTATCCTCATAATTAAATATTTTTGAAGCAATTTCTTTTATATAATTGATTGTAACATCATTTGGAATATCAAATTGATAATTTTTTCCTTCATATATTAAATTTAAATTCATTATAATTCTTTTTTTGTTTATCAATATAAATTTATTTAATTAAAGAAAACATTTTATATTATAATGAATATTAGTTTCAAATAAAATTATAAAATTTATTTATTATATCAACAAAAAAAACTAATTTTTATTATAAAAGATAATAATATAAAAATAACAAACATTTTTTAACAAAAACCACAATAAATAAAAATATAAAAAAATAAATAAAAATTAATAAATTTAAAATTCAAATTTCATATATAATTTAAAATAAAAATATTTGTTATAAATTAATATGGCTGATCTAGAAGAATTTTTTAAAGAACAAATAAAACCATATGAAGAAAGATTAAAAAAATTAGAAGAACTTGATAAAAAAAAAGACGTTGAAATTTCCTTATTGAAAGCTGCAATTGAACATATGAAAGCAGAAATTGAAAAATTAAAAGCTCAACTTGAAAAAAATAAATTGATTGGGCCTACTCCAAAAGCAGGAACAAAGAGACCTGTTACAGGGAAAAAATAATTAAATGATATTTATTAAATATTTTTTAAATTAAATATTTTTTAAAAATCAGAAAAAAAAATATGTTTAAATTGATTTTAATATTTAATTTATGATGATTAGATAATATATAATTATTGAAAAATTTTTTAAAAACAATTTTTTATTTTGATTTTACTTTTTTTTAAATGTTTTTTATTATTTTGTTTTATTATTTTCATTTTTATTAATTAAAAAATATAATTCTTTTATTAATGTATTTTGTTCATTTAATTTATTTTTATATTTTTTAATTTCATTATTTTTTTCTTCAATTATTTTATCTTTTTCATTTTTTGTTTCTTCAAGAATAAAATTCCTATTTTCTAATCTATAAATATATATATTTTTTTTTTCTAAAATATCTAAATTTTTTGTATTTTCTTTTTGTGAAAGAATATATTGAGAAAACAAATTATTAAAATTATTATAACTTTCATTTAATAAAATATAATTTTTCTTATGTTTATTTTTTTCTTTATTTAATATACTTTCAACTCTTTTTAATAAATTAATTTGTTCAGATTTTAATTTAGGACTTTTTTCCAAATTTTGTTTTATTTTTTTTTCTTCATTAATTTTTATCTTTTTTTTATTAATTTTTTCTAAATGACTTTCAGGAGTTTCTAAACTAATAATAAAAGGTTCATCAATAAAATCATCATCAGAAGGTTTAATTAAAAACTGCTCACAATTCCCATTGAATTTAGTAATAAAATTATGTTTAATCATTTCATTTAAAGAAATTCTTTTATTAGGTTCAATAATTAAAATTTTACTAATTAAATCTTTAGCATCAATATCAATATTATTATCCCAAATAATATTACAATTGATAATATTATTAATTAAAGTTCTCTTATCTTTACCCGCAAAAGGGATTCTCCCAACTAATAATTCAAATAATATTATTCCAATACACCAAATATCAACTTTTTCATTATGAAAATCACTAATTATCATTTCTGGTGCTAAATACAAAGGTGTTCCACAAAAAGTTTTTCTAACATCATTTAAACTAATATAATTACTCCAACCAAAATCAGTTAATTTAATTATATTATTTTTATTTAATAATATATTTTCTGGTTTTATATCTCTATGAATTATTGGAGGTGTCATATTATGTAAATAATATACTGAACTTATTAATTCTATTATTATTTTTGATGCTTCTTTTGGTTCTAATTTCCTATTTGGTTTTTTATTTATGTAATTATATAAATTTCCATTTGAAATATATTCCATTATGAAATAACAATAGTTATTATCTTCAAAGTGACTATATAATTTAATACAGTTTTCATGATTAAGTTTATACATTATTTCTATTTCCCTTTGAAAATATGGTTTCCCTTCTATGCTATTTTTATCTGTTTTATCAATTAATTTTATGGCATATAATGAATTTGTTTTTTTATGTTTTGATAAAAATACTTTTCCAAATGAACCTTGTCCTAGTAATTTTATTATTTCAAAATCAGTAATTTGGGCTTCCCTTTCTAAGGAATTTTGAACACTTTTTGATAAAGGTAAAAAACGATTTGATACTTCGTTTATTTGTACTTTTTTTTTATTTGGAATATTATTATTTAACATTTTTATATTTTTATAATTTTTTAAAAATAAATAAATTATTATGAAATATTTTTTTTTATTTTTTTTGAAAATAATATTTTTTCTATTAAAAACATTTCTTAATTAATTTTTGAGCAATTACTGTAAATAAAAATTCATATGCTTTAAAAAAATAAAAAAAAAAAAAACAAAACTAAACCAAATTTCCTTTTAATAATTTAAATACCCTTATCTTAACCCAAAAAAATAAAAATCTCAAAAAAAATATTAAAAAAAAATCCCATTACTGAATAATCAGGTTTCTGTCCTTGATGTTCCTTCCAAACACACTCACCAAATTCCAAATGACTAAAAATAGCATCAAAAGAAGAATCTTCAGGACTACAAGCATAAATACCAAAAGTAACTTTTCCATCTCCTTTAAACATATGACAAACCCTTATTTGATTAAAATTAATTCCATCTTCAGAATTTTCAATACAATAATCATCACATCTTCTACTAAAACGATACCACATTTCTTTATTTTTTGTACTAATAACACAAGTTGCCCAATCAGAAAAACCATTATTTGTAACTACACTTCCTAAATGTTGAATTTTTTCATTTTCATATTCAATTGAAGCTTTTAACAAATTTTCACTATTTAAATACATTACTATACCACATTGATCAAATCTTTTTTTACTGTTAAAATTGGTTTTTACTTTGAAAGTAAAATATTTTTCTTCAGTTTCCATTTGGAAACATGGAGCATTATCGTTTTGGAAATGATAATATGTTCTTTGCCGTAAGTCTGTGTGAGGTTCTGTTGTTATTGTTATTTCTGATGGAGTTATTTTGAATTTTTTTGGCTGGTTTATCCATTTGAAATTTTTAAAATCCAAAATTATTTTAATTTTTAGATTTTTATATTATTGATTATGGGATTTTTTTTATATTTATATTTTATTTTTTTAACATTTGTTCTTTTTTATTTATTATTTTTAATAATAATAATAAAAATTTTAACAATTTTTTTATATTTATTATATTAAATTTTATCACAAAAATAAAAATCAATTAAAATAATTAAATCCCTCTAATTTAATTAAAAAAATTATTATATGTATAAAATTACTTAACAAATATAAACTCTATTTATTTAAACCATTCACATTCCAAAACCTCATCACAATTCATTCTTTTATCAGGATTAACATTAATTAACCCAATTAAAATTATTTTCAAATTATTAGAAATATAATCAGGAATATTAAACTTACCTCTCCTACTCATTTTATATAATTCCTTTTCATTAGAACCAAAAAAAGGAAAATCAGCACATAACATTTTATATAATAAAACACCTAAACTCCATAAATCCGCTTTTTGCCCAATATAATGCTTTTTTACTATAATTTCAGGGGGCATATAATTTGGAGTTCCACAAAAAAAACCTTGTAATTTATCATTTGGATTATACATTCCAAAACCAAAATCAATTATTTTAATTTGTTGATTTTTATCTATTAAAATATTCTCTAATTTTATATCTCTATGTGCCATATGATTTTTATGTACATATGACATTGCTGAAAAAATTTGAATAAAGAAATTTTTTATTATTAATTCTTTTTGAGGAGTTAATTTTTGATGTTTTATATTTTTATTATAATATTCTCTCATTGATATTCCATTAATATATTCCATTATTATTAATATTTGTTTTGAAGTTTGAATCACTTCATGTAATTTTACTATATTTTTATGGTCAATATTTTTCATTATTTCTATTTCTCTATATACACATTTCCTTTTTGTACTATCATTTAATTTTTCTCTTTCATATACTTTCATTGCATATTTATTTTTATTTATTTTATCAACTATTAATTTAACATGAGCATAAGCACCTTTTCCTATTTCTTTTATAATTAAATATTTATTTAATTTATCATTTATTTTTGGATTTTGTAAAGCAGTATTTAAACAATTATTTGAATTACTTGATAAAACTTTTTCTTCTTTATTTATATTTATTGGATTATAATTTCTAATTGATTCTTTATTTTTTCCTGAAAAAATTCCATTATAAAATGCTCTATAATTTTCTTTTCTTGAATGATTTTCTCTTCTTGATTTTAAATATGGAAGTTTATTTGATTTATCATTATTATTTAAATCATAAAGAGCTTTTTTTACTTTATTTTCATAATGATTTAAAAATTCTTCAAATAAATTTGAATTTATTGTATTTTGTTCTTGAATTGAATTTGCCCTTAAACCACCTGTTCTTATATAATTTGGAATAAAACTTTTTTTTTGAGAATTTGATTTTTCAGAAAAAATTCTTTTTTCTTTTTCTTGGGATGTTATTCTTGTTTTTGAATTTTCTATTGATAATGAATCATAATTATTTTTCTATTATTTATTTTTATATTTTTATATATTTTAGTATTTACTTTTGAATGATTTGTTTTAATTTGATTCAATCCATCTTTATTTAATTTTAATCTTTTATTTCTTGGAAAAAACGAAAATAGAGTAACTGGTCTAATTCTTTCATTAAACATTTTATTAAAATTTTAATATAATTATTTAAAAAAAATATAAATAAAAAAGCAAATTAGTTTTAAATATATTAGAAAGAATATATTTATTCAAAAATAATCATTTTATATATAATAAATATAATTATTTATTTCTTTTTATAATATAAATAAATTATTTAACCATATATATCCCCTTAAAATATTTTAATATTTTATTTTTAATCTAGTTTTATATACTAAATTATGAATTAAATGAATTTATTGGGATTTATATAAATTTTTATATTATAAAATTATATATAAATTTCAAATAAATAATTAATCATTATAGTTTTTATAAATTTTATTAAAATTAAATAATTACTTTTTATTAAATAATAATATTTATGATTAATTATATTATATTATTTAAATTTTAAATTTTAAATTTAAGAAATTAAAATGTCCAATTCACTTACAAATTTAAATTCATTATCAAATAATCAAAATAATACAAATTTTCAATTTCATTCAAATCCAAATTCAAATCATAATAAGAATGAATATCTAGAATCAAATTCAAAAACAAAACAATATGAATTTATAAATTTAACAAAAATAAAAGAGCCTTTAACTAAAAAGTAACAAATTTTTTAAAAACTTTTAGATTTGAAAATTATGATAAAATGATTCAAGAAATTTCAAAAGAAAATCAAAATAAAATAGAAGAAAATAATAATATTAATTTTAAAGATAATACACAATTATTATTGAATGAAAATTGTATAAATGAGTTAAAATCAGTTAATGATCGATTATTATTAGATGAAAAAAATTCAAATAATTTAAGTTTAAATAGTAAAAAAACATATGATAAATATTCAGTTATTAAGGAATCTTTACTTAAAAAAAATATTGAAGAAAATAATAATTCACCTTTAAAATTTCCATTTACTTTTTTCGATATGTTAAACAATAAAAAAATGAATGAAATGAATATTAATGTAGATAAGAAAAATTGCATTTCTGCCAAACAAAGTGATTTATTAATATGTAATCACCAAATATCATGTTGTAAAGAAAATTTAGATGAAAAACCAAAATCAAAACAAATTAATAATATTGTTTTTAAAAATTTACTTGAAAGTTCAAATAAAAAAAAAGAAGATAATTATAAAGTGAACGAAAATAAGGAAAATTTTCATCCTCAAAATATGTTAGTTTTTAACTTACAATATCCTCAATTAAATAATATAAAAGAAAATCATTTTGAAAATGTGGAATTAAATACTAATACAAATCAAAATATAGTTTTTAATTTAGAAAAAATAAGAAATTATAAATCAAATACTTTTGAAAATAATAATATCATTAATAATGATGATAAAATAAATAATAATATTGACATAAATAATGATAAAATGAAAAATCTAAATTTAAAAAATATGAAATTAATTAAAAATGATATACCAATTAATGATAATCCTTTTTCAATAGAAAATAATTTTAATAAAGTTAATAATACATTAAATGGAAATTTAGTAAATAATTTAAAACAAACTCAAAATAATTCATCTTCAAAAAAAATAAATTTTGAAGTTATTTCTAATATAAGAAATAATAATAATATAGATAACAAAGATAATGAAAATAATAATATTGAAATAACTAAAAATCAAACGAATAATAAAATTAATATAAAAGAAAAGGAAATTTCTGACAATAATATTATAGAAATACCAAAAAAAGATTTAGAAACATTAAATATAAATAATCAAATTCAAAATACTAATCTAGGACAAAATGAAATAAAAATTGAAGAAAAAAATGATATAATAATGAATGAAATTCCTGAAAATAAAAATATTAGTAATCCAGAAAATAAAAATAATAATCAATTAAATGATAATAAATGTGAAACAATTCCTGAAGAATTAGAAAATAATCAAAATAATAATACATCAAATAATAATTCAAAATTAATTCAAAATCAAATTCAAAAACCAAATCTCCAGATAAAAATAGAAAATGAATTAAAAGAAAATAATTTAAATAATTCAGTAGAAAATTATACATTACCAAAAGAATTAACAAATATTTTCAATAAAAATGAAATAAATAAGAATAATAAAAAACCAAAATCAAAAAAATTAAATAATAATTTATCAAAGGAAAATATATTAGAACCTAAATCTCAATATAGAAATAGTGTTGAAGTATCAATGAATGTAAATAAAATTAAATCAATAAAAAGAGGAATAAGTTCAGATACATATAATTATTATTCATCTAAAAATTTAAAAATAAGAAATAGTAAAAATTTTAGTCCTAAAGCATTTAAATTAAATAAAAATAATCCATCATTAAATAAACCTCAATCAGGAAAAAATTCAAGAAATAATAATATAAAAGTAACTTATTGTCCTAGAATTCATACTGAAAGAGTAATGAAAAAATGGGGTGAAATTTCTGGAAAAAATTGGTATAAATTATCTCCAAAAAGTAGATTTAAAGCAAATGAAGAAATGAATCAAATGATTAAAGATGGGAAACTTTAAAATTTTTAAATTATATATAACAATATTAAATTTATTTTTTTAAATTTTTTATATTTCCTAATTTTAATTTTATTAGAAAAAAAATAATAATATTTGATATACTTTTTTCTAAAATAATAATCAATAATAATAATAATATTTATAATTAAACATTCATATTAGTACCAAATAAACATTTTTTTACTAATTCATTTTGCATAGAAACTTTTATAGAAAATTTATTTTCTTCACTAAATTTTTCCTTTTCTCTAAAATTAATAATCATCTCATCAGTAATTTTTTCAGTTACATATTGCAAAACATCCAATCTTTTTCTAATATATAATAATAAACTAAAAATTTGTCTTCTTGTGGCATCACCTTTAAAAATTTTAATTATTTCTTTTTCTTTTTTATCTGCTTTAAATCTACCAAATAAACCTTGTCTTAAAGTTTGAATTAAATCATATAATTTTTCTTCTTCTAATCCTCTTTCTGCATAAAGTCTATTAAACATATCTGAATTTTTAGCATAAACTTTAAGAAATTTTTTATCAATTTCAGCTTTAACTTTTCTTAAATCATAAGTATAATCAACAGTTCTATATAATTTATCAGAATGAGAATCTCTATTTTTTTTTAATAAAAGTTCACTTGCTTCATTAAGTTTATTTATATTATCTTTACTTGCAATTTCACCTTGTTTTTTTTTTAATATTGTCATTATAATTTTTAATTGTTTTCCTTCTAAACTCATATCTGCTTTTTTAAGAAGAAAATCAATTTCTTCATGTGTTAAAAATTTTGGAAAATGATGATATTCTAAATTTATTTGTAATTCTAATAAATTTCTTACTACCCAAATTAAACCTTCTCCTCTTGTATCATATCCTTTTTTTAATATATTTAAATAATATTGTTTATGTTCTTCTATTAATATTTTATTTACTTCTTTATAAAATAATAACTCTTCATCTATATTTTTTATTAATTTTTGTTTTGCTTCTTTTTCAATTTCTAATTGTTTCATTTTTTCAAAATAATTTTCTTTATATTTCTTTAAATCTAATTGTAATTGAAATTTTTTAGATGTTGTTTTTGTAATTTTTTCAAAATCATCAGAATGATTTAATCTTTTTAATAATGCTAATCCCATTTTATTTATTTTATTGTTATTAGTTTTGATAATTTTTCTTTTTTTCCCTTTATTAAATTCATCTTGAAATTTTTCAAATCCATAATTTTTTTCATTAACTAATTCTTGATATTCTCTTGTACTTGTTATTTGAGCATTATATATTTCATTTAATCTCTTAACTAATTGTTTTTTTTCAGATTTTTTATCATATATATCATTATTCACAGTCATTAATTCATCTCTTAATTGATTTTCATATTTTAAATTTTTTTTAATTACACTTGCATAAAAATCTGAATTTAAATCTTGATGACTCATTGCATTTAAAGTCTTTTGATCAACTCCAAAATCTTGTTCAATATCTTTTTGAGTTTTTGTTAAAAATAAAGAAACATTAAATTTTGTATTTGTTTTTGCAATATTATATTTTAATATACTTCCTTGTTCTTTATTTCTTTTTTCAAAAAATTCTTCTAATATTTTATTAGTTGTTTTATCACCTTCCATTATTTTATTAAAATTTGATTTTGATTTTATCATATCATAAAGCAAATTTAATTTTTTTATTTCATTTTCTAAATTATTTAATTTGTATCTATGTAATAATCTCATATATAAATATTCTGGATCTTGTTTTTGATCTTCTAAATGTTCTTTATCCCAAATTTCTAATTTTTTCATTAATATTGAATTTAAATCTTTAAAATTTGATTGTTTTAAAATTATTTTAAAATTAGTTTTTCTATTTATATCTAATAAATCACAATATAATTCTTTTGGAAATATATTTTTTGTTTTATTATTTATTACAGCAGGAAAAAATGCAGCTACAGTTTTAAATGGAGTAAAAACATTTAGTTCTGGTTTATTTTTTTGTCTTTGTTCTTCATATAATACTTCATTTCTTGTTGGAAACATTTTTTAATTCTTTTTTATTTTATTTTATTTCATTTTAAAATTTGGTTTTTAATTAAATAATATTATAATAAATTATATATTTACATATTATTTTTATTATTTTCTATAATAGTATTATATAAAATTTTTGCTTGTTGACATATAATATTATTATTTTTAATATTTTCATCACTAAAAATTTGAAATAAAGAATCTAAAATATCATTTTTTTGTTCATAAGTTAAATTATTAAAAATATTTCTCTCATCTTTTAAACTTTGACTAATTAAATTAATTAAAATATTTTGAATTTGTTGTCCTCGATTAATCATATTAATTCTCATTAAAACTTTTATTGCAATATCTTCTTTAAGTACATTAATAGCAGGTCCAGTTAAAAAAACTAATCTTAATAAATAAATATCATCACCAGAAGATAATATATTTTTATATGCTTCATTTAAATTATTTTTTTCTACATATTCTAAAGTTTTTTTCCATTTTTCACTTGATTGATTTTCTCTTTTATTTGATGATAATGATTTTGCATTTTTATTTAAAATTCTTTCATTATTTATTATTACAAATGAAGAATTTTGACTTTCATCTCCAAAAAATTGTTTATGATGAGTTACATTTAATTTTGATTCTATATTTGATAATTTTTCATCCATTTTATTTAAACGAAAATTCATTGAATCAAAAAATGTATTTTGCATATTTATTAAAGAAGTATTTATTAAATTTGATAAAGTTAATTTTAATATTTCAATAGTGTTATCTTTTTGATAATTATTAATTTGTAATTCATTATCATTTGAAATTGAATGATTAGATATATTATTTTCAGTTTTTATATTTTCTTTTATTATATTAATAGGATTTGAATAATCTTTTTTTTCATTTATTGAATATCTTGTATTATAAAAATTTTGTTGTGAATGACTTTTTATAGGTGCTTTTTCATTATATAAATTTGTATATCTATTTCTTTCTTTAACTTTATTTACTATATTTTTTATTTTATAATCTCTTTCATCAATATATGCATATTTAAAAGGATCATTTTTAATTTTTTTTTTATTCAAATTACTATTAGTTTTATTAACTTTATTATGGTTTCTTCTAGACAAAATTTTATTGTTATTTTCTATAATATTATTATTATTCTCCTCTTCTAAACTATCTTCATCGAATAATTGTTTTTCTTTTCCTTCGTTTTCATTTTTATTAATTTCTTTTAAAATTTTCCATTTATTTAAAGTTACTTTTGCAGCAATTTGAACTTTATGAACTCTATCAGTTGTCATATTTTTAATTGAGTCAAAAACATCTTGTTGAAAATATCCAATTCCTCTATTTATTGGATACATTAACTTATCAGCAATTAAACTAAAAATATTTAAAGCAATAATAATCCCTTTATAATTAAAATTTTTTTGATTCATAATTAAAATAAGTCTATTATACAATTCCTTTAAATAATAATTGAAATTATCAAATTTTATATAAGTCATTAATTTATATAAAGCATCTAAAATATAAAAATTATCACTAATTGTTCCTTTTAATAATTGATTAATTATTTTATTAGAAATAATTTCCAATAAATTTTTATTATTATCATAATCATTACTACATAATTCTTCAATTTGTCCAGATCCAATTGTTTCAATTAAATCACATAAAATTATTGCAGCACCTTCTTGAATATTTTTATTACCACCTGTTGATATTAAATTAATAATAGGATCAAAAAAAACAATTATAATTAAAGGAATATCATCTTTTGGCATTGAATTAATTAATATTTCACAATATGAAAAAGCACAAGCTTTATGTATTGAATAATTTGAATCTTCTAAATATTTATTTCTGATTTGGTTTAACATTCTATTTATTGTTTTTATTAAATTTGGTGGTTTATCAAATGAATCATATAAATCAAATCCATAAATTTTTGAAATAAATCCATATATTAATACATGCTTTTCTTTTGCTGAATTTGATGTTTTTGTTGTTTTTGTATTTATATTTAATGCACTTAAATAATATCTTAAGGAATTTGGGTCATTTTTATTTTCTTTTATTATTTTTTTTATATCTGTAAATGCAATTTCTTTTGTACTATTATCATTTAATTTTCCTAAACATATTTGGAATTTATTTAATAAAGTATTTGTTGATGTTATTGATGATAAGTTATATAAATCTGATTTTGTTACTAAATTTGTAACATATGGTTTTCTCATTTTTAAAAATTTTAAAATATATAAATAAAATTTTGATTCATAAAAATAAATAATTTATATTTTAATATTTACCGAATATTAATTAAATTTTTTTAAGCAGTAAATATGATTTTATCAATATACGTATAATATTTAAAAGACCTAAAAGTAAATATGAAAATAATAAATTAATACCCAATCTTGAATTTATTATTTTTATATAAACAATATTAATTATAAAATTTAATTCATGATTGAGTATAATTTTTCCAAAAAAAATTAAAAAATTGAACAAGAACAAAAGCAATTGGTTTTTTCTTTATTATTATTTGTTTCAATATTTTTCGTATTTTCATTATCTTTAGGAATAATAATTATAGTTTGTAATGGTTCTTCAGTATTATTTCCTGCAAATTTCACTGATTTTTTTTGTTCAAAATTCTGAGAAACTGCAGTTGATTCTCTTTTTAAATTTGATTTTTTCATTTTTTTTGGTGAATATATATCTTTATCATTAATTAAAATATTTTCACTTGCCATTTTATTATTATTTTCTTGAGCATTATTATTTAAATTTATTATATTTATTTCATTTTGCAAAAATAATCTTCTGTTTATAGGAGATTTTATTCTTTTATTTGGTTTATTTAATTCTATCTCTTTTTGAGTTTTGAAATCACTATAACTCATTTCAGAGTTACCAATTTTAACTTTTAATTGTGGGAGTTTAAAATTTGAATTTTTATGAAATGTATTACTTTTTTTTATGTTTAAATTTAAACTCTCATCATTTGACATTTTTTAATTTTTATTAATAAAAGTTTTTTAAAATTGAAAATATATTTATTTGGTAAATAATTATTTATATTTAAATATTTTAGTAAATGTATTTATTCAAATTATTATATTATATTTTAATATTTATTATAATTTATATTCTATTTAAAAATAAAATATTATAAATAAATATAATATTAAAAGTGTTATTTTTTTTCATTTCATTTTTATTTTTATTAAAAATAAATCAATATTCAAAAATCATTATTTATTCATTTGTTTTTATTTTTTTTTTGAATTAGAATTAAATTATTATAATCAATAAATTAAATATTTTTTATTTAATTAGTCAAATGTTATTAATATAAAATTAAATTAAAAAATTAACTTAAACATATGAATCCTTTTTCCTTTAAAAACCATTCAAATCCAAATCAATCTCAAATACCAAATAATTTTTATTCAATTCATCATCAAAATAGAGATTTAACAAAGAATGAAATAAATGATTGGAAAAAAATAATAACAAATAAATTAATGGAAAGAATAAATTCAGCGCGGAAAGAGAGAATGAACAAAATATTTGAAAAAAAATTTGAATTCATAGAAGAAATAAAAACATTAAATTTAACAGATGATATAAATTCAATAAATGAATTTATTTCAAAAATTTGGGATTTGTTTCAAAATAATTATGATGAATTTCAAAATGAAAATTTTGGAAAAAAAGTTAATTGTAATTTATCAATTTGTCCAATTTGTAATAATCCTGTTATTGCAATTAAAGATAAAGTTTTCTGTTTTAATAGTTGTTTTGATTTTTCCATTCCAACAAAATGCTTTTCAGAAAATTTTACCCTTGAAAATTTAATGGATAAATATTTAGAAATTTTTAGAAATCATATTGAATGTAATAGTGATATTATTCCTATTATTGCTGATGAATGTTTTGTTTATTTAGGTTGTATGAAATGCTTTGAAAAGGAAATTAATAATATTTTTAATTAATTTTTTATTATGTATAATTATAATTTAATAATTAAATTTTAAACTATTTTTTCTTTTTATATTCAAAAAATTTTATAAATGTGTTATTTTTGAATTAGGATAAGTTAAACAGTAATTCAATAAAAATATAAATTAATGTTAAAAACTATTAAAGAGTTAACAATTTCTTATAAAATCCAAAAAAAAATTTAATAATACAAAAAAAAAATGGAATCCAAATCCTCTTGTACAACAATCTTAGTAGGTAAAAAAGCATCATACGATGGTTCAACCTTAATGGCTCGTACAGAAGATACTCCAGCTGGAGTTTTCAATGAGAAACAATACATAGTAGTAAAACCAGAAAACCAACCTAAAAAATACAAATCAGTTCTTACAGGTTGTGAAGTAGACTTACCAGATAATCCCTTAACATATACAGCAATTCCCAATTCAAATAAAAAAGAAGGTGAATGGGGTGAAGCTGGAATTAATAGTTTAAATGTTGGAATGTCTGAAACAGAAACAATAACATCAAATCCTTTAGTTTTAGGTGCTGATCCTTTAGTAGATAAAGGAATTGGAGAAGAAGATTATTTAACTATTGTTTTACCTTATATTAAAAGTGCTAGAGAAGGTGTTATGAGAATGGGAGAATTATTAGAAAAATATGGTACTTGTGAAATGAATGGACTTGGATTTCAAGATGAAAATGAAGTCTGGTGGTTGGAAACTATTGGTGGTCATCATTTTATAGCTAAAAGAGTTCCTGATGATTGTTATGTCGTTAATCCTAATCAACAAGGTATTGATTATTTTGACTTTGTTGATGCTTTTGGTAAACAAGAAAATCATATTTGTTCTAAAGATTTTATTGATTTTATTGCTAATAATCATTTAGATTTACATTTTTCAAAAGATGATTTGAAAACAGTAACAAATTATAAGATAAGAAGAACAGTTGGTAGTCATACTGACTTTGACTATTCATATAATACATGTAGAGCATGGTTTATGTTAAAATATTTAAATCCACATTCAAAATACGAAATAGAAGATTTTGATTTACCATGGAGTATGAAACCAGAACATAAAATTTCAATTCAAGATATAAAATATGTTTTATCATCACATTACCAAAATACAAAATATAATCCATATATAAAATATGGTGATAATAATGAAAAAGGAAAATATAGACCAATAGGAGTAAATAGAACAGCAGAAACATGTATAACTCAAGTTAGAGGTTATGTTCCAGATAAAATAAAAGGTGTTCAATGGGTTTCTTTTGGTTCTACACCATTTAATGCATTTGTACCACAATATATTATGGTTAATGATACTCCTGATTATTTAAAGAATGTTACTGAAGAAGTAAATACTAATTGTATGTATTGGAATAATAGAATTATTGCTGCACTTGTTGATGCTCATTATAATAGTTGTTTGGAACATGTTGATAGATATCAATTTGCTGTATTATGTAAAAGTCATGAATTTTTAAATGAATTTGATAAAAAGTTTATTGCTGGTGGTGTTTCTGAAAAATTTTTAGAAGAATGTAATCAAACTATTTCTGATTATTTCCAAAAGGAAACTGGGCAATTGTTAAGTAAAGTTTTGTTTACTGCAAGTCTTGGTATGAAGAATGCTTATGCACGTTCTGACGCTTAATAATATATTCTTATTATTTATTTAATTATATTTTATAAAATTAATTTAAAAATTTAAAATTTTTTTTTAATTTTAAAAGAATTTAAAAAAAATAAATAATAAATGAACAATATTAATAATAATAAGATTTCAAAATTTGGTTTTTTATATCAAAGTATTTTTATAGGATTAGAAACTGAACATTATGATTCAGCTACAAATGCTTTTTTTTGGATTTTTTTAATAACAAAAGTTGCATTTCAATGGATTTTTGCTGTTCATGAATTTAAAACAAATAAATTATTATTTATTTTATTATTTATTCCCCCATTTACAAAATTTATTTTAATTTCTTTAGGCTCATTGGAAAGATTTAAAAAACTTTTTTATAAGAATTATCCTTTAATTATTTTTATAATAATACTTCTTATAATTGAATGTTTTTATGAATTGCCAATTCATTGTTTATTCCCAGTTAATAGAATTTATATGCATACTAATTATTATAGAATATTTGATTTAAAAGAAAGAATTGATACTTATTTAGGAATTGAAATAATTGAAAGTTTTGGATTGTTTATTTATTTAATTAATTCATTCATAAATGGTAAATTTCATTATTCTTCTATAATTTTATTCATTTTTTTATTGATTTTTTTGACTTTTTTTATATATGCTGAATCTTATTATAGATGTGTTGATATTGTAAATGTACAAAGTAAAATTGATGAAAAACAAAGACAAAAAAGGGAAAATCCAAAAGAATATAATAAAAGAAAAGGTTATAATACTGAAGAAAGATCTTTAAAGTCTAAAGAAAATGAAAGAGATGTTTCTATTAAACTACCTAAAAATTCAAATAATTAATTAAGGAGTATTTATTTTTTATATAATAAAAATAATTGTTTTAATATATTTAATATTATATATTTGATTTCATAATAAAATAAATAAAAAAAATAATTTACTTTTTTAATTTTGGATTATTATAAAATTTTCCATAACATTAATATTATATTATCTTTTTATAATTAAAAAAAATTTTTTAAAAGAATAAAATAAATATTTAATTTTTTTACATTTTTTTGTAATTAAAATAAAATTATTTATCTTAATTAGCAATATATCTATCAATAGGACATATATTTTTTTTAACCAAAGTGTTATACATTTTATATGAAATATATATAAACATTATAATCATTTTAATTTATCTTCATTTTTAAAATCATTCTTACAAATAATACAAATTTTTGTTTCATAATCAAATTTATTATTAAAAGCTTCATTTGGTATTCTATCTATTTCTCTTTGTGTCAATCTTTTTATATTATTTCTACTAGAATTTGAACTCAAATTATGATTCATTTATTTAAATTTTAACAAATGTAAATTCTTATGAATCTTCAAAATCAATTAATATTAAATTCATATTTATTTTTTGTATTTAAAATATAATTTTAATATTTATTCATAAAATTTCAAAAATTCATTTTTATTTATATATTAATTTACAATTTTCTTTTATTTCTATATTTGAAATATTATCATCATTAGATTAAAATCTATAATAATATATT